>JAWPHD010025550.1:0-15985 GCA_037043455.1 Cyrtodaria siliqua
ATATATTCTGTTCTAATGCATATATATTCAGTTCTTACGCAAATATATTCAGTTCTTACACATATATATTCAGTACTTACACATATATATTCAGTTTTTACACATATATATTCAGTTCTTACGCATATATATTCAGTTCTTACGCATATATATTCAGTTCTGACGCATATATGTTCAGTTCTTACACATATATATTCAGTTCTTACACATATATATTCAGTTCTTACACATATATATTCAGTTCTTACACATATATATTCAGTACTTACACATATATATTCAGTTCTTACACATATATATTCAGTTCTTACACATATATATTCAGTTCTTACACATATATATTCACTTCTTACGCATATATATTCAGTTCATACGCATATATATTCAGTTGTTACACATATATATTTAGTTCTTAGACATATATATTCAGTTCTTACGCATATATATTCAGTTCTTACTCATATATATTCAGTTCTTACTAATATATATTCAGTTCTTACACATATATATTCACTTCTTACGCATATATATTCAGTTCTTACGCATATATGTTCAGTTCTTATGCATATATATTCAGTTCTTACATTAAAGATTCAGTTCTTATGCATATATATTCAGTTTTTACGCATATATATTCAGTTCTAACGCATATATATTCAGTTCTTACGCATATATATTCAGTTCTTACGCATATATATTCAGTTCTTACAAATATATATTCAGTTCTTACACATATATATTCAGTTCTTACACATATATATTCAGTTCTTACACATATATATGCAGTACTTACACATGTATATTCAGTTCTTACACATATATATTCAGTTCTTACGCATATATATTCAGTTCTTACACATATATATTCACTTCTTACGCATATATATTCAGTTCTTTCACATATATATTCACTTATTGCGCATATCTATACAGTTCTTACGAATATATATTCAGTTTTTACGCATATTTATTCAGTTCTTACGTATATATATTTAGTTCTTACGCATATATATTCAGTTCTTACACATATATATTCAGTTCTTACACATATATATTTAGTTCTTAGACATATATATTCAGTTCTTACACATATATATTCAGTTCTTACACATATATATTCAGTTCTTACTCATATATATTCAGTTCTTACACATATATATTCAGTTCTTACACATATATATTCAGTTCTTACACATATATTCAGTTCTTACTCATATATATTCAGTTCTTTCACATATATATTCACTTCTTGCGCATATATATTTATTTCTTACGCATATATGTTCAGTTCTTATGCATATATATTATGTTCTTACGCATATATGTTCAGTTCTTACACATATGTATTCAGTTCTTACTCATATATATTCAGTTTTTACACATATATATTCAGTTCTTACGCATATATATTCAGTTCTTACACATATGTATTCAGTTCTTACACATATATATTCAGTTCTTACGCATATATTCAGTTCTTACGCATATATATTCAGTTCTTACGCATATATATTCAGTTTTTACGCATATATATTCAGTTCTAACGCATATATATTCAGTTCTTACGCATATATATTCAGTTCTTACGCATATATATTCAGTTCTTACACATATATATTCAATTCTTACACATATATATTCAGTTCTTACACATATATATTCAGTTCTTACATATTTATTCACTTCTTACGCATATATATTCAGTTCTTATGCATATATATTCTGTTCTAATGCATATATATTCAGTTCTTACGCAAATATATTCAGTTCTTACACATATATATTGAGTACTTACACATATATATTCAGTTTTTACACATATATATTCAGTTCTTACGCATATATATTCAGTTCTTACGCATATATATTCAGTTCTGACGCATATATGTTCAGTTCTTACACATATATATTCAGTTCTTACACATATATATTCAGTTCTTACACATATATATTCAGTACTTACACATATATATTCAGTTCTTACACATATATATTCAGTTCTAACACATATATATTCAGTTCTTACACATATATATTCACTTCTTACGCATATATATTCAGTTCATACGCATATATATTCAGTTGTTACACATATATATTTAGTTCTTAGACATATATATTCAGTTCTTACGCATATATATTCAGTTCTTACTCATATATATTCAGTTCTTACTAATATATATTAAGTTCTTACACATATATATTCACTTCTTACGCATATATATTCAGTTCTTACGCATATATGTTCAGTTCTTATGCATATATATTCAGTTCTTACGCTAAAGATTCAGTTCTTATGCATATATATTCAGTTTTTACGCATATATATTCAGTTCTAACGCATATATATTCAGTTCTTACGCATATATATTCAGTTCTTACGCATATATATTCAGTTCTTACAAATATATATTCAGTTCTTACACATATATATTCAGTTCTTACACATATATATTCAGTTCTTACACATATATATGCAGTACTTACACATGTATATTCAGTTCTTACATATATATATTCAGTTCTTACGCATATATATTCAGTTCTTACACATATATATTCACTTCTAACGCATATATATTCAGTTCTTTCACATATATATTCACTTATTGCGCATATCTATACAGTTCTTACGAATATATATTCAGTTTTTACGCATATTTATTCAGTTCTTACGTATATATATTTAGTTCTTACGCATATATATTCAGTTCTTACACATATATATTCAGTTCTTACACATATATATTCAGTTCTTAGACATATATATTCAGTTCTTACACATATATATTCAGTTCTTACACATATATATTCAGTTCTTACTCATATATATTCAGTTCTTACACATATATATTCAGTTCTAACACATATATTCAGTTCTTACTCATATATATTCAGTTCTTTCACATATATATTCACTTCTTGCGCATATATATTTAGTTCTTACGCATATATGTTCAGTTCTTATGCATATATATTATGTTCTTACGCATATATGTTCAGTTCTTACACATATGTATTCAGTTCTTACTCATATATATTCAGTTTTTACACATATATATTCATTTCTTACGCATATATATTCAGTTCTTACACATATATATTCAGTTCTTACACATATATATTCAGTTCTTACGCATATATTCAGTTCTTACGCATATATATTCAGTTCTTACGCATATATATTCAGTTTTTACGCATATATATTCAGTTCTAACGCATATATATTCATTTCTTACGCATATATATTCAGTTCTTACGCATATATATTCAGTTCTTACACATATATATTCAATTCTTACACATATATATTCAGTTCTTACACATATATATTCAGTTCTTACACATATATATTCCGTTCTTGAGCATATATATTCAATTCTTACGCATATATATTCAGTTCTTACTCATATATATTCAGTTCTTACTCATATATATTCAGTTTTTACACATATATATTCACTTCTTACGCATATATATTCAGTTCTTACGCATATATGTTCAGTTCTTATTCATATATATTCAGTTCTTACGCATATATATTCAGTTCTTATGCATATATATTCAGTTTTTACGCATATATATTCAGTTCTAAGGCATATATATTCAGTTCTTACGCATATATATTCAGTTCTTACGCATATATATTCAGTTCTTACACATATATATTCAGTTCTTACACATATATATTCAGTTCTTACACATATATATTCAGTTCTTACACATATATATTCACTTCTTACGCATATATATTCAGTTCTTATGCATATATATTCAGTTCTTATGCATATATATTCATTTCTTACGCATATATATTCAGTTCTTACACATATATATTCAGTTCTTACGCATATATATTCAGTACTTTCACATATATATTCAGTTCTTACACATATATATTCAGTTCTTACACATATATATTCAGTTATTACGAATATATATTCAGTTCTTACGCATAAATTTTCAGTTCTTACACAAATATATTCAGTTCTTACACATATATATTCAGTTCTTACGCATATATATTCAGTTCTTACACATATATATTCAGTTCTTACACATATATATTCACTTCTTACGCATATATATTCAGTTATTATGCATATATATTCAGTTCTTACGCATATATATTCAGTTCTTACACATATATATTCACTTCTTACGCATATATATTCAGTTCTTACGCATATATATTCAGTTTTCACACATATATATTCACTTCTTACGCATATATATTCAGTTCTTACGCATATATGTTCAGTTCTTACACATATATATTCAGTTCTTACTCATATATATTCAGTTTTTACACATATATATTCAGTTGTTACGCATATATATTCAGTTCTTACACATATATATTCAGTTCTTACATATATATTCACTTCTTACGCATATATATTCAGTTCTTATGCATATATATTCAGTTCTAATGCATATATATTCAGTTCTTACGCAAATATATTCAGTTCTTACACATATATATTCAGTACTTACGCATATATATTCAGTTCTTACACATATATATTCAGTTCTTACACATATATATTCAGTTCTTACGCATATATATTCAGTTCTTACGCATATATATTCAGTATTTACACATATATATTCACTTCTTACACATATATATTCACTTCTTACGCATATATATTCAGTTCTTACACATATATATTCACTTCTTACGCATATATATTCAGTTCTTACGCATATATATTCAGTTCTTACGCATATGTATTCAGCTCTTACACATATATATTCAGTTCTTACACATATATATTCAGTTCTTACACATATATATTCAGTTCTTACGCATATATATTCAGTTCTTACGCATATATATTCAGTTCTTACGCATATATATTCAGTTCTTATGCATATATATTCAGTTCTTACGCATATATATTCAGTTCTTACGCATATATATTCAGTTCTTACGCATATATATTCAGTTCTTAAGCATATATATTCAGTTCTTACGCATATATATTCAGCTCTTATACATATATATTCAGTTCTTACACATATATATTCAGTTCTTACACATATATATTCAGTTCTTACGCATATATATTCAGTTCTTACGCATATATATTCAGTTCTGACACATATATATTCAGTTCTTACACATATGTATTCAGTTCTTAGACATATATATTCAGTTCTTACACATATATATTCAGTTCTTTCACATATATATTCAGTTCTTACTCACATATATTCAGTTCTTACACATATATATTCAGTTCTTACAGATATATATTCAGTTCTTACACATATATATTCAGTTCTTACGCATATATATTCAGTTCTTACGCATATATATTCAGTTCTTACGCATATATATTCAGTTCTTAAACATATATATTCACTTCTTACACATATATATTCAGTTCTTACGCATATATATTCAGTTCTTACGCATATATATTCAGCTCTTACACATATATATTCAGTTCTTACACATATATATTCAGTTCTTACACATATATATTCAGTTCTTACGCATATATATTCAGTTCTTACGCATATATATTCAGTTCTTACACATATATATTCAGTTCTTATGCATATATATTCAGTTCTTACGCATATATATTCAGTTCTTACGCATATATATTCAGTTCTTACGCATATATATTCAGTTCTTACGCATATATATTCAGTTCTTACGCATATATATTCAGCTCTTATACATATATATTCAGTTCTTACGCATATATATTCAGTTCTTACGCATATATATTCAGTTCTTACACATATATATTCAGTTCTTACACATATGTATTCAGTTCTTAGACATATATATTCAGTTCTTACACATATATATTCAGTTCTTACACATATATATTCAGTTCTTACTCACATATATTCAGTTCTTACACATATATATTGAGTTCTTACTCATATATTCAGTTTTTACACATATATATTCAGTTCTTACGCATATATATTCAGTTCTTACACATATATATTCAGTTCTTACACATATATATTCATTTCTTACGCATATATATTCAGTTCTGACGAATATATGTTCAGTTCTTATGCATATATATCTAGTTCTTACGCATATATATTCAGTTCTAACGCATATATATTCATTCTTATGCATATATATTTAGTTTTTACGCATATATATTCAGTTCTAAGGCATATATATTCAGTTCTTACGCATATATATTCAGTTCTTACGCATATATATATAGTTCTTACACATATATTTTCAGTTCTTACACATATATATTGAGTTCTTACACATATATATTCAGTTCTTACACATATATATTCAGTTCTTACATATATATTCACTTCTTACGCATATATATTCAGTTCTTATGCATATATATTCTGTTCTAATGCATATATATTCAGTTCTTACGCAAATATATTCAGTTCTTACACATATATATTCAGTACTTACGCATATATATTCAGTTCTTACACATATATATTCATTCTTACACATATATATTCAGTTCTTACGCATATATATTCAGTTCTTACGCATATATATTCAGTTCTAACACATATATATTCACTTCTTACACATATATATTCAGTTCTTACGAATATATATTCATTTCTTACACATATATATTCACTTCTTACGCATATATATTCAGTTCTTACGCATATATATTCAGTTCTTACGCATATGTATTCAGCTCTTACACATATATATTCAGTTCTTACACATATATATTCAGTTCTTACACATATACATTCAGTTCTTACGCATATATATTCAGTTCTTACGCATATATATTCAGTTCTTACGCATATATATTCAGTTCTTATGCATATATATTCAGTTCTTACGCATATATATTCAGTTCTTACGCATATATATTCAGTTCTTAAGCATATATATTCAGTTCTTAGGCATATATATTCAGCTCTTATACATATATATTCAGTTTCTTACACATATATATTCAGTTCTTACAGATATATATTCAGTTCTTACACATATATATTCAGTTCTTACACATATATATTCAGTTCTTACGCATATATATTCAATTCTTACGCATATATATTCAGTTCTTACACATATATATTCAGTTCTTACGCATATATTTCAGTAATTATGCATATATAATCAGTTCTTACGGATACATATTCAGTTCTTAGACATATATAATCAGTTCTTACGCATATATATTCATTTCTTACGCATATATTTTCAGTTCTTACGCGTATATATTCAGATCTTACGCATATATATTCAGTTCTTACACATATATATTCAGTTCTTACGCATATATATTCAGTTCTTATGCATATATATTCAGTTCTTACGCATATATTCAGTTCTTACGCATATATATTCAGTTCTTACGCATATATATTCAGTTTTTACGTATATATATTCAGTTATAACGCATATATATTCAGTTCTTACGCATATATATTCAGCTTTTACACATATATATTCAGTTCTTACACATATATATTCAGTTCTTACACGTATATATTCAGTTCTTACACATATATATTCAGTTCTTGAGCATATATATTCAGTTCTTACGCATACATATTCAGTTCTTCTCATTTATATTCAGTTCTTACTCATATATATTCAGATCTTACACATATATATTCAGTTCTTACGCATATATATTCAGTTCTTACTCATATATGGTCAGTTCTTACACATATATATTCACTCCTTACGCATATATATTCAGTTCATACGCATATATATTCAGTTCTTACACATATATATTCAGTTGTTACACATATATATTCAGTTCTTACACACATATATTCAGTTCTTACGCATATATATTCAGTTCTTACACATATATATTCAGTTCTTACACATATATATTCAGTTCTTACACATATATATTCAGGTGTTACACATATATATTCAGTTCTTACGCATATATATTCATTTCTTACACATATATATTCAGTTCTTAAGCATATATATTCAGTTCTTACACATATATATTAAGTTCTTACGCATATATATTAAGTTCTTATGCATATATATTCAGTTCTTACGAATATATATTCAGTTTTTGTGCGTAAATATTCAGTTCTTACGCATATATATTTAGTTCTTACGCATATATATTCAGTTCTTACGCATATATATTTAGTTCTTACGCATATTTATTCAGTTCTTACGCATATATATTCAGTTATTACACATTTATATTCAGTTCTTAAACATATATATTCAGTTCTTAGACATATATATTCAGTTCTTACACATATATATTCAGTTCTTACGCATATATATTCAGTTCTTACGCATATATATCAGTTCTTACACATATATATTCAGTTCTTACACATATATATTCAGTTCTTACACATAAATATTCAGTTCTTACACATATATATTCAGTTCTTACACATATATATTCAGTTCTTACTCACATATGTTCATTTCTTACACATATATATTCAGTTCTTACAGATATATATTCAGTTCTTACACATATATATTCAGTTCCTTCACATATATATTCAGTTCTTTCACATATATATTCACTTCTTGCGCATATATATTCAGTTCTTACGCATATATGTTCAGTTCTTACACACATATATTCAGTTCTTACGCATATATATTCAGTTCTTACACATATATATTCAGTTCTTACGCATATATATTCAGTTTTTACACATATATATTCAGTGCTTACGCATATATATCATTTCTTATGCATATATAATCAGTACTTACGCATATATATTCAGTTCTTACACATATATATTCAGTTCTTACGCATGTATATTCAGTTCTTACGCATATATATTCAGTTCTTACGCGTATATATTCAGTTCTTACGCATATATATTCAGTTCTTACACATATATATTCAGTTTTTACGCATATATATTCAGTTCTAACGCATATATATTCAGTTCTTACGCATATATATTCAGTTCTTACACATATATATTCAGTTCTTACACATATATATTCAGTTCTTACACATATATATTCAGTTCTTACACATATATATTCAGTTCTTGAGCATATATATTCAGTTCTTACGCATATATATTCAGTTCTTACTCATATATATTCAGTTCTTACTCATAAATATTCAGTTCTTACACATATATATTCACCTCTTACGCATATATATTCAGTTCTTACGCATATATGTTCAGTTCTTATGCATATATATTCAGTTCTTACGCATATATATTCAGTTCTTATGCATTTATATTCAGTTTTTACGCATATATATCCAGTTCTTACGCATATATATTCAGTTCTTACACATATATATTCAGTTCTTACACATATATATTCAGTTCTTACACATATATATTCAGTTCTTACACATATATATTCAGTTCTTGAGCATATATATTCAGTTCTTACGCATATATATTCAGTTCTTACTCATATATATTCAGTTCTTACTCATAAATATTCAGTTCTTACACATATATATTCACCTCTTACGCATATATATTCAGTTCTTACGCATATATGTTCAGTTCTTATGCATATATATTCAGTTCTTACGCATATATATTCAGTTCTTATGCATTTATATTCAGTTTTTACGCATATATATTCAGTTCTAAGGCATATATATTCAGTTCTTACGCATATATATTCAGATCTTACGCATATATATATAGTTCTTACACATATATATTCAGTACTTACACATATATATTGTGTTCTTACACATATATATTCAGTTCTTACACATATATATTCAGTTCTTACATATATATATTCACTTCTTACGCATATATATTCAGTTCTTATGCATATATATTCAGTTCTAATGCATATATATTCAGTTCTTACGCATATATATTCAGTTCTTACACATATCTATTCAGTACTTACACATATATATTCAGTTCTTACACATATATATTCAGTTCTTACGCATATATATTCAGTTCTTACACATATATATTCAGTTCTTACACATATATATTCACTTCTTACGCATATATATTCAGTTCTGACGCATTTATGTTCAGTTCTTATGCATATATATTCAGTTATTACGCATATATATTCAGTTCTAACGCATATATATTCATTCTTATGCATATATATTCCTTTTTTACGCATATATCTTCAGTTCTAAGGCATATATATTCAGTTCTTACGCATATATATTCAGTTCTTACTCATATATATATAGTTCTTACACATATATATTCAGTTCTTACACATATATATTGAGTTCTTACACATATATATTCAGTTCTTACGCATATATATTCAGTACTTACACATATATATTCAGTTCTTACACATATATATTCAGTACTTAAGCATATATATTCAGTTCTTTACACATACTTCTTACTCATATATATTCAGTTCTTACTCATATATATTCAGTTTTTACACATATATATTCAGTTCTTACACATATATATTCAGTTATTACGCATATATATTCAGTTCTAACGCATATATATTCAGTTTTTACACATATATATTCAGTTCTAACACATATATATTCAGTTCTTACGCATATAGATTCAGTTCTTACACATATATATTCAGTTCTTACACATATATATTCAGTTCTTACACATATATATTCAGTTCTTACTCACATATGTTCATTTCTTACACATATATATTCAGTTCTTACAGATATATATTCAGTTCTTACACATATATATTCAGTTCCTTCACATATATATTCAGTTCTTTCACATATATATTCACCTCTTGCGCATATATATTCAGTTCTTACGCATATATGTTCAGTTCTTACACACATATATTCAGTTCTTACGCATATATATTCAGTTCTTACACATATATATTCAGTTCTAACGCATATATATTCAGTTCTCACACATATATATTCAGTGCTTACGCATATATATCATTTCGTATGCATATATAATCAGTACTTACGCATATATATTCAGTTCTTACACATATATATTCAGTTCTTACGCATGTATATTCAGTTCTTACGCATATATATTCAGTTCTTACGCGTATATATTCAGTTCTTACGCATATATATTCAGTTCTTACACATATATATTCAGTTCTTACTCATATATGGTCAGTTCTTACACATATATATTCACTCCTTACGCATATATATTCAGTTCATACGCATATATATTCAGTTCTTACACATATATATTCAGTTGTTACACATATATATTCAGTTCTTACACACATATATTCAGTTCTTACGCATATATATTCAGTTCTTACACATATATATTCAGTTCTTACACATATATATTCAGTTCTTACACATATATATTCAGGTGTTACACATATATATTCAGTTCTTACGCATATATATTCATTTCTTACACATATATATTCAGTTCTTAAGCATATATATTCAGTTCTTACACATATATATTAAGTTCTTACGCATATATATTAAGTTCTTATGCATATATATTCAGTTCTTACGAATATATATTCAGTTTTTGTGCGTAAATATTCAGTTCTTACGCATATATATTTAGTTCTTACGCATATATATTCAGTTCTTACGCATATATATTTAGTTCTTACGCATATTTATTCAGTTCTTACGCATATATATTCAGTTATTACACATTTATATTCAGTTCTTAAACATATATATTCAGTTCTTAGACATATATATTCAGTTCTTACACATATATATTCAGTTCTTACGCATATATATTCAGTTCTTACGCATATATATTCAGTTCTTACACATATATATTCAGTTCTTACACATATATATTCAGTTCTTACACATAAATATTCAGTTCTTACACATATATATTCAGTTCTTACACATATATATTCAGTTCTTACTCACATATGTTCATTTCTTACACATATATATTCAGTTCTTACAGATATATATTCAGTTCTTACACATATATATTCAGTTCCTTCACATATATATTCAGTTCTTTCACATATATATTCACTTCTTGCGCATATATATTCAGTTCTTACGCATATATGTTCAGTTCTTACACACATATATTCAGTTCTTACGCATATATATTCAGTTCTTACACATATATATTCAGTTCTTACGCATATATATTCAGTTTTTACACATATATATTCAGTGCTTACGCATATATATCATTTCTTATGCATATATAATCAGTACTTACGCATATATATTCAGTTCTTACACATATATATTCAGTTCTTACGCATGTATATTCAGTTCTTACGCATATATATTCAGTTCTTACGCGTATATATTCAGTTCTTACGCATATATATTCAGTTCTTACACATATATATTCAGTTTTTACGCATATATATTCAGTTCTAACGCATATATATTCAGTTATTACGCATATATATCCAGTTCTTACGCATATATATTCAGTTCTTACACATATATATTCAGTTCTTACACATATATATTCAGTTCTTACACATATATATTCAGTTCTTACACATATATATTCAGTTCTTGAGCATATATATTCAGTTCTTACGCATATATATTCAGTTCTTACTCATATATATTCAGTTCTTACTCATAAATATTCAGTTCTTACACATATATATTCACCTCTTACGCATATATATTCAGTTCTTACGCATATATGTTCAGTTCTTATGCATATATATTCAGTTCTTACGCATATATATTCAGTTCTTATGCATTTATATTCAGTTTTTACGCATATATATCCAGTTCTTACGCATATATATTCAGTTCTTACACATATATATTCAGTTCTTACACATATATATTCAGTTCTTACACATATATATTCAGTTCTTACACATATATATTCAGTTCTTGAGCATATATATTCAGTTCTTACGCATATATATTCAGTTCTTACTCATATATATTCAGTTCTTACTCATAAATATTCAGTTCTTACACATATATATTCACCTCTTACGCATATATATTCAGTTCTTACGCATATATGTTCAGTTCTTATGCATATATATTCAGTTCTTACGCATATATATTCAGTTCTTATGCATTTATATTCAGTTTTTACGCATATATATTCAGTTCTAAGGCATATATATTCAGTTCTTACGCATATATATTCAGATCTTACGCATATATATATAGTTCTTACACATATATATTCAGTACTTACACATATATATTGTGTTCTTACACATATATATTCAGTTCTTACACATATATATTCAGTTCTTACATATATATATTCACTTCTTACGCATATATATTCAGTTCTTATGCATATATATTCAGTTCTAATGCATATATATTCAGTTCTTACGCATATATATTCAGTTCTTACACATATCTATTCAGTACTTACACATATATATTCAGTTCTTACACATATATATTCAGTTCTTACGCATATATATTCAGTTCTTACACATATATATTCAGTTCTTACACATATATATTCACTTCTTACGCATATATATTCAGTTCTGACGCATTTATGTTCAGTTCTTATGCATATATATTCAGTTATTACGCATATATATTCAGTTCTAACGCATATATATTCATTCTTATGCATATATATTCCTTTTTTACGCATATATCTTCAGTTCTAAGGCATATATATTCAGTTCTTACGCATATATATTCAGTTCTTACTCATATATATATAGTTCTTACACATATATATTCAGTTCTTACACATATATATTGAGTTCTTACACATATATATTCAGTTCTTACGCATATATATTCAGTACTTACACATATATATTCAGTTCTTACACATATATATTCAGTACTTAAGCATATATATTCAGTTCTTACACATACTTCTTACTCATATATATTCAGTTCTTACTCATATATATTCAGTTTTTACACATATATATTCAGTTCTTACACATATATATTCAGTTATTACGCATATATATTCAGTTCTAACGCATATATATTCAGTTTTTACACATATATATTCAGTTCTTACACATATATATTCAGTTCTTACGCATATAGATTCAGTTCTTACACATATATATTCAGTTCTTACACATATATATTCAGTTCTTACACATATATATTCAGTTCTTACTCACATATGTTCATTTCTTACACATATATATTCAGTTCTTACAGATATATATTCAGTTCTTACACATATATATTCAGTTCCTTCACATATATATTCAGTTCTTTCACATATATATTCACCTCTTGCGCATATATATTCAGTTCTTACGCATATATGTTCAGTTCTTACACACATATATTCAGTTCTTACGCATATATATTCAGTTCTTACACATATATATTCAGTTCTTACGCATATATATTCAGTTCTCACACATATATATTCAGTGCTTACGCATATATATCATTTCGGATGCATATATAATCAGTACTTACGCATATATATTCAGTTCTTACACATATATATTCAGTTCTTACGCATGTATATTCAGTTCTTACGCATATATATTCAGTTCTTACGCGTATATATTCAGTTCTTACGCATATATATTCAGTTCTTACACATATATATTCAGTTTTTACGCATATATATTCAGTTCTAACGCATATATATTCAGTCTTACACATATATATTCAGTTCTTACGCATATATATTCAGTTCTTACACATATATATTCAGTTCTTACACATATATATTCCAGTTCTTACACATATATATTCAGTTCTTACACATATATATTCAGTTCTTGAGCATATATAGTCATATATAGTCTTCTTACGCATATATATTCAGTTCTTACTCATATAATATTCAGTTCTTACTCATAAATATTCAGTTCTTACACATATATATTCACTTCTTACGCATATATATTCAGTTCTTACGCATATATGTTCAGTTCTTATGCATATATATTCAGTTCTTACGCATATATATTCAGTTCATATGCATATATATTCAGTTCTTACGCATATATATTCAGTTCTAAGGCATATATATTCAGGTTCTTACGCATATATATTCAGATCTGACGCATATAGATATAGTTCTTACACATATATATTCAGTTCTTACACATATATATTGAGTTCTTACACATATATATTCAGTTCTTACACATATATATTCAGTTCTTACATATATATATTCACTTCTAACGCATATATATTCAGTTCTTATGCATATATATTCAGTTCTAATGCATATATATTCAGTTCTTACGCATATATATTCAGTTCTTACACATATATATTCAGTACTTACAATACATCGCATACACAGACCACCCAACCACCTCCCCGCAAACACCTACCAACAACCACAACTACCAACCCCACAACTTAGCTCAACACACAACCCAACCACACCAAAATTAAAACAACAACCCAACAAAACAATACCACAACCAACCAACACAAAATACACAGCGTACGCCCAAAAACAACCCCACCTTTACCTAGCCTAAACCAGCACCCCGCATACACCAACCATACCCACAATAACAACGCCACACAATACCACCACAACCACCCTATCACAACCACATCACCAAAGCCCACAACCAACAACACACACCCACAAATAAACCATACACACCAACCACAATACCCAACACACTAACACTAGAACAACACCAACCCACAACACCAACCACAATAACATCGACAACACCATACTAACCAACCACCACAACACAACAACCCCAGCCACAAACTAACCCTACAACAACACCACAACCCAACCATACCACCCAACCACAACACCAACACACACACACAGACCTACCACCACAACAACAAAACAACACCACATACCACACCACCAACAAAACCTAGCCGCACAACCAGACAACCACCCCACAACAACATCAACATACAAACCCTACACCAACACCCAAGACCAACCCATACCAACACTACAAAACCAACAACCCACCAACAAACACACCCCCACACAACTACAAACCCCACAAACACAAAACCTCCCAACCAACACCACCCAAACACACAGAACCACACCACCCTCAGACACACAACCAACATCACACACACAAACCAAAATACCAACAAAACATACCACAAAACCAAAGATCAACCCCCATTACTCAACAACCACCACCCACAAA
>JAWPHD010025551.1:0-15985 GCA_037043455.1 Cyrtodaria siliqua
AATGGTTGGATCTGGTTGTTTTGAGAGAGTTTTCATGGGAGACAATCACTGATGTTCCTCATTTTTGGTTATCTCCTAAATGTCTGTTTTTCACTACTATCTGATACACAGGGCAATGAAAGACATCATGACAACACAGTCATTATAAATCACTCTCAGGTAACTGCACAAGATAAGTGTGCTTTATATTGCACTGTTTTATACACCTAATGTTTTACAAGTAGATGTTGTACCTGTTTCGAAAAAGATACGAATTGTTTACAATACAAATGTTTGAGTGTGTTAAGTATATTAGTTTAAAGGAGGTGGGGTATAGGGGTCTGACTTAAAATTGACAAATAATTATATGTTCTATTGTCAAGGACCTTAACATAATGAATGAGCCCTGAAATGAACCCGATTTTAAAAAAATAAATATTTTGCACAGTAATTTGTGCTATCCTGTTTCGCAAACTGGACATCAATGCCGTTTTTTTTTAATATTATCACTCGGTATTCCATGATTTTACATGATACTCTCCAAATAAGAAAAGGGCAATACTCGTGTATTTAACCACACTAGTGCTAATTTAATCATTTTACTCCCGAGTCTTGAATTGAATTGGGGTTTTAAGGCGCACCAACACATGAAATGTTATATGGCGCCTAATGAACATGCCAGGCTCATCCTCCATGTACATCAAGATAAAATATGGAGAATGGGCCTAGAACCTTCTCAGCCTGAACTGCAGAGTTGCTGTAAATTTGAGTCTTGATTCCATTCAACATATATGGCGAGGTCAAATGTTTGACCACCATATTTAGATTGATATGACATTTTTTTATCATGAACTGGAATATTTTTAAAAATTATAATTCTTCTATAAAAAAAAAACTCATGTAACCCCTTAAAAAACAAATCCTAAAATCAGAAAACAGTTGATTCCCCAAAAAACACCCCACTTTTACAAATGTGAACTTTTACATGTTATAAAACTCAGATATCTTGTGCAATATCCTTGCAGTGATAATAGTCACATAGGCACAAACGATTAATATCACAAGCACACCAGACTATTTACATATGTTATTACATAACTGCAGCAGCCTCACACGCTCAAGCGACCAACACTAGTAAAATACCACTAACAATAAGGTATCATACATGAACACGAACCTAACATGTAAGTTTAATAAAGGACCACAGTTGAATTACCATATCTAAATTCTTGTAACTTTATGAGCTAAAAAGAGATTCATAAATCTAAATTCTCATAACTATATAAGCTCAAATAGAGTTTCACACTGCGTACATCCTAATTCTCATATCATGCAAGTTCAACAGAGGTCCATTATCTAAATTCTCACAACTGTATGAGATAAATAGAAATCGATGCAGATATATTTAAATTCGTATAACTATAAAAGTTCAAACAGAGTCCAATAGAGATATATAAATCTAAATTTTTGCAACTGTAGAAGTCCATGCAGATACAATGAATTCTCATGATAATAATAAGCTCAAATAGAGTTTCACACTGCATACATCTATATTCTCATAACATGCAAGTTCAATGGGGATCCATATATCTAAATTCTTGCAACTTTATGGACTCAAAAGAGGTCCATCCAGCACACATCTAAATTCTCATAACTATAAGCTCAATAGACTCACACTGCATACATCTCAATTCTCATAACATGCCTTCAATGGAGGTCTGTCCATACATCTAAAATCTCACAAGTTAATAACATTTGATGTTAATAAAATGCAAACTTTGTATTTTTATTGTTCTAGCATTGATAAATATTAAATTTTACATCATTTACTACAAAACTGGCAACTTATTACATATTCTAACAGCCCAGCTAATTGTGGTATGTCGTAAAAAGCTACATTTTTCATTCCATTTAAAACTTACTGTATAAAGACATTTACAAACAAGAGGTCAATGACCTTGAAGCTCTACTGATAGATGTTTGATAGCTAGGTCAACATTCCTGTGAAGTTTCATGAAAATCCATCAAGTAGATAGGAGTAGTCGCTACAAGTTTTCATTATATAACTCTATGTAAACAAAGATGGCCGCTGGCGGCCATGTTTAATGTCAAATCAAAATAATTTTTGAAAAGGATCAACATCATGTCATACTGATCATTTTAGAAAAAGTCCCATATCAATATCACTTATAGTTTTCATGAAGTAGTCGCTACAAACTTGTATTTTGAAAATCTATTTTTAGCCATGGCAGCCATCTTGAATTTCCGGCCAACCTGAAATTATGCTAGGATCAATTAGACATCAAGAGCAACATTCCTGTATAGTTTCATGAAAATCCGTCCAGTAGTTTCAGAGGAGTAGTCGCTACAAGTTTTCATTATATAACTCTATGAAAACAAAGATTGCCGCTGGCAGCCATGTTTAACGTCGAATCAAAACGATTTTCAACAAGGACCAACATCATGACATGCTGATCATTTTAGGAAAAGACGCATATCAATATCACTTATAGTTTTCAAGAAGTAGGCGCTACAAACTTGTAATTTGAAATTTATTTTTAGCCGTGGCAGCCATCTTGAATTTCCGGCCGACCTGAAATTTTGCTAGGATCAACTAGACATCAAGAGCAACATTCCTGTGAAGATTCATGAAAATCCGCAAAGTAGTTTCAGACGAGTAGTCGCTACAAATGTTAACTATACAAACTCTATGTAAACAAAGATGGCCACTGGCGCCCATTTTTAATGTCGAATCAAAATAAAAAAATTACAAGGACCAACATCATGTCATGCTGATCATTTTAAAAAAAGTCCCATATCAATATCATTTATAGTTTTCAAGAAGTAGTCGCTACAAACTTGTATTTTGAAAATTTATTTTTAGCCGTGGCGGCCATCTTGAATTTCCGGCCGACCTGAAATTTCGCTAGGATCAATTAGATATTAAGAGCAACATGCCTGTGAAGTTTCATGAAAATCCGTCAAGTAGTTTCAGAGGAGTAGTCGCTACAAGTTTTCATTATATAACTCTATGTAAACAAAGATGGCCGCTGGCAGCCATGTTTAATGTCGAATCAAAACGATTTTCGACAAGGACCAACATCATGTCATGCTGATCATTTTAGAAAAAGTCCCATATCAATATCACTTAGAGTTTTCAAGAAGTAGTCACTACAAACTTGTTTTTTAAAAACCTATTTTTAGATTTGGCGGCCATCTTGGATTTCACATCAACATGAATTTTTGCTAGGATCAACTAGACTTCATGGGCAACATTTCTGTAAAGTTTCATGAATATCCATTTAGTAGTTTCAGAGGAGTAGTCGCTACAAAAAAAAGTTTACGGACAGAAAGACGGACAGACGGACGGACGCCACACCACGGCATAAGCTCTGCTGATCTTTGATCAGTCGAGCTAAAAACCAATGTCATTCAGGAAACACCGCGCCCATATCCCGCCATTTAATGATCGCACCGCTTGGTTATACCAGATCCAAGATTGAACGTTAGTAGCACAATCTTTTAATCATGAGAGGTTGTGCCAGGATCGGTACATTAATATCGATATCCCATATAGTCCTGCGCACACTTCGGATGTCTGCCCATGCATTGGATTGAACACAATCTTGAAACACGTGTTAAAATTACTAAATCCTACCTTTTGTCTTGGTTGCCATTAATTCCACCAGCCACGTGGTTCTATTTATAGAGATCTGTATCGCACCGTGTACTAAAAAACAACAGATAATCGCATAGAGTCGCCCCAGAGTAGCCAAAGTAGAGGTGTATAGAAGTAAGTTATACGAAAGAATGCCCGTTATCATTGGCGTGTTATTGTTGTGCAGGATTATCGATTAATCTGTGTGTACAGTGGCGTAGGAAGACTTAGATTAGGGGACAACTGAACATTAAGATATAACGTTCCTTTCTTGTTTGCTTGTCAGACATTTTAATGAACAAAATATGCCACTTGTTTTATGTAATGTCCTGACTGACATTTTAGGATAAAAGCACCTGATTGAGGGTTCAACATTGGATTATGGGGGATTCAGATTAATCACATCAGATCATTTGGGCCCCGCCCCTCCCAGCAACGCCCCGCCCCGCAACGCCCCTCCCAACCCCTCCCACACGTCTGTTCCTACGCCTATGGTAAATAATCGATCCGTTGAAGTTTATATTGTCAATACCGCTACAGATAAGAAGCGGCGGAGGAGGGGAGAGGGTAGGTGGTAAATACTGACATGTCAACCTTAAATAAATCTGTCAAAAACAATCAACACGCTTAATGATATACCAAGCTTTAAAATTGTGCACGACGCTTTTGGTGGTCACATTTCGCTCCCCGCTCCACCCCCACCCCGCTGCTCATCCCTGTCTTAACAATGTGGTGCTTTCGATTCCTGCCCATATCTCTGAAGACCCCACACCAAAAGTTGGATTCTTCAGGTTTTAACATTGACATACATTTGAAAACTAAGTCAACGGTTTCATTTTCAATTTTGGAGGGGGGGGGGGGGGGGGGGTCTTAGGTTTTAACATTGACATACATTTGAAAACTAAGTCAACGGTTTCATTTTCAATTTTGCGAATTGTGAGGGGGTGATGGGGGGGGGGGGGCGGGGGGGAGGTGGGGGAGTGTATAATAATGTATACTGACGAGATAAAGAAACGCCTCATCGGGAATTTCCGCTATATATTGTATATACCACACACTTAATGCCACATAATATTCCAAAGAAATCCCAAGATGTTTTGAAAAACAAAGTTGCAGTTGGTTAGAGAAAGGACACAACTGTGATGCTGTAGACGTTTTAATCACAGTACACTTTATAACAAGAAATTCATAAATATTGGAAAATTGGCTATTTTAGTACTGTATCTAACGTAAAGAGTTTGCAGAAATTTGCATCCTAAGTTTGCTCACATGCTTGAGCCAAACAGATACTCTGCCAATAATCAAACTTTGAAGAAATACAATTTGCTGTGTTTTGTGTTGTTTTAGTATTTTACCCGAAAAGAAAGGTCTTACGTAGCCATGTACCGTTCGATTAACAGCAGCATAGTGTACATACAATATATATATAGCGGAAATTCCCGATGAGGCGTTTCTTTATCTCGTCAGTATAGTACAAATTATAACCGTTTTGCATTTTATGTGCACTTGTATATATGTTAACACAACTATGGGACGGGGAGTGGGGGTGGGGGTGCATTTATGTGCACTTGTATATATGTTAAAACAACTATGGGAGGGGGAGGGGGTGGGAATAAAGAGTGTATAATAATGTAGTAAAAATTATAACCGTTTTGCATTTTATGTGCACTTGTATATATGTTAAAACAACTATGTATAGATGGATTTTCTTAAAAGACCCGTGTTAACAATTAATAGTTTTTGTATTTTTAGCACAATATACTCTATTATCAGTTACTTCTCTGCCATGTTTTAGTAAATCTCAAATGCAAGAAACTCATCGGGACTTCAAAATTCAAAAAACGTTGTCATCTGTCAGCGTTTTTGATCACCTAAGCCGAAGGCTCAATGTGATGTTTTTGAATCACTCTTCGTCCGTCGTCCGTCCGTTGTCTGTCCGTCGTCCGTCATCGTCGTTATCTTTTGCTTCTGACGACTTTTTTTCAGAAACCGCTTGTAGGAATTCAACCAAATCTTATATGAATTCATTAAACTGGATTTTATAGTCAACCAACAGCTAAGGTCATTTGGCGACATTCCAGCTTTTTATTGGTGGAGGTAGACCCCAGGTGCAAACCCGGGCATTGTTTCGTGCACGGGCGCGCACCTGAGTAAAACCATCGACGTTCCGCAAGCAAGCTGGATAGCTTGATACTCAACTGGCCCCATGGGGAATCGAACCCACAGCGGTGAGGGTCATGTGATTTCAAGTCTGAGACCACTCGACCACGGACGACCCCAAGTTTATGTGAAGCATCATTATATGTTTGTTCGAATAGTGCACCTGAGGTCATAAATGCCCGCGCAATGGGGCTTATCAGTTTCATTTAACAAATCTTAAAAAATCTTCTGCAAAAATACAAGATATAGAGCTGTGATATTTTGCATGTAACATCGTCTTATGGTCCT
The DNA here is from genome assembly GCA_037043455.1 of Cyrtodaria siliqua. Classification (NCBI taxonomy): domain Eukaryota; kingdom Metazoa; phylum Mollusca; class Bivalvia; order Adapedonta; family Hiatellidae; genus Cyrtodaria; species Cyrtodaria siliqua. The sequence continues at coordinate 6,086 of JAWPHD010025551.1, forward strand.
CTAACTAGTTTGTTCTAATGGTGACCCTGAGGTCAAATTTGGACCCGCCCGCCCCAGTGTCCTAATCATTCACACGAACTTTAATCAAGCATACTTTTTGAGTTATGCTCCGGACAAATCGTGTGACGCACGGACGCACACACGGACGGACGGAAAAAGCGGCGGCTATATGCTCCCCCATAATAAGCAATCTAGTGTTTTTAGTTACAATATATTTTATATCAAAAACTAAGGTAATAGTAAATGAAAAGATGGGGCCTCAATATAATGTCTCTGTGGTAATCAGTCAGCGAGAAGTAAGCAGTTTGAAAAGCATGCTATCCATGATTTTTCAACGACTACATTCAGTCTTTAAAGACACATTTCGAGCCTATTGTATTTGGTGGGGGGAGGGTGGGGGGGGGCGGGGGGTTGGGGAGAGAATTTCTATAGGTAACTGTAAATCGCTGTTAGAAATACATTTGCACAAGGAAATTGAGATTATTAGTTTTTTGTCAAAGGATGAGGCCCGTCCCATAAAGAGAGTATAATATAGTAAAATTATAACCGTTTTGCATTTTATGTGCACTTGTATATAAGTTAAAACAACTACTTATAGATGGATTTTCTAAAAAGACCCGTGATAACAATTAATAGTTTTTGTATTTTTAGCACAATATACTCTATTATCAGTTACTTCTCTGTCATGTTTTAGTCAATCTCAAATGCAAGAAACTCATCAGGACTTCAAAATTCAAATATCGTTGTTATCTGTCAGTGTTTTTGATCACCTGAGCCGAAGGCTCAATGTGATGTTTTGGATAAGATTTTTCAAAAAAGGGAGATAATTAAAAAAGTAGTGAAGCTAGAGTTATGGTTTCTATGAACTGCTCTCCGTCTCAATGTCCTAATCATTCACACAAATTTTAATCAAGCATACTATTTGAGTTATGTGTGACCGGCTCAATAAGCCCTTCGTTATGCTATGTTTTCGATGTGGGTCGAAATAAATATATTTACAAAAGACAATTGTATGTTGTTCATTACGCTACAATATATCAAATAAATCCTTAACATCGGGTCCTTATAAGTAATGGGTTATGTTTATAGTCTCCCTTTGACCATCTTTTACTAACATACTAATGGTACACGTGCATGCGTTCACCGCTATGCGTCATTGCATTTTGCCGAGGCTTCAATAGAGTACACGTTGTTATACTTTGTACTGGACGATAAATATTTATATAATATTTATATCTGGATATTTATATATTCACAGGTATGTCTATTTAATTAGTATTGTTTGTTATCAGATGTGTCACCTTTCCATTAAATATGTGATGTTGTAAACGCTTATATTCGATGTTTAAACAAATGGGACTACAAGGCCATTGTCAGTGTAAAGCATAATCTGTGGTGTTGACATGTGTTGACATATATTTACATATGTGCTTACCCTGGTATTTGTTATTGTTATTGTTTAATTCATGTAATAGATTGCATTTGGCCGAGGCTTCAGTAGAGTTACACGTTGTTATACTTTGTACTGGACGATAAATATTTATGTAATATTTATATCTGGATATTTATAAAAACACTGCGCCAGCGTGTCTATGATATTGATCTGCCCGCCGGCAACACCCGAAACCCGACAAAAACGCCATTTCGAGTCTATTTCAGTGCAAATTTCAGTAACACAGCAGTAGAACTAAAACGTTGATAAAGAATTTCAAATAGGTTGATTCTAGTAGCACTAGCAAAGGTCTTTAAAAAAACACTGCGCCAGCATGTCTAAGATGTTGACCTGCCCGCCGGCAACACTCGTTATCCGACAAAAAACGCACGTTCAAATGTACCGTTATTCGACTTCAGTACTACAGCAGTAGAACAAAAACTGCGATAAACAATCTCAAATGGTGTGATTTTAGTAGCACTACCAAAAGGCTTTGATAAAAAAACTGCGACAGCGTGTCTATAATGTTGATCTGCCCGCCGGCAACACTCGTTATCCGACGACCAGACGTGTTTTTGACTACTTTCGAACTTTCAAACATACAGCAGTAGAACCAAAACTGTGATAAACGGTCAGAAATGGTGTGATTTTAGTAGCACAACCAAAAGGCTTTAAAAAAACACTGCGCCAGCGTGTCTATGATATTGATCTGCCCGCCGGCAACACCCGAAACCCGACAAAAACGCCATTTCGAGTCTATTTCAGTGCAAATTTCAGTAACACAGCAGTAGATCTAAAACGTTGATAAAGAATTTCAAATAGGTTGATTCTAGTAGCGATACCAAAGGTCTTTAAAAAAACACTGCGCCAGCATGTCTATGATGTTGACCTGCCCGCCGGCAACACTCGTTATCCGACAGAAAACACACGTTCAAATGTACCGTTATTCGACTTCAGTACTACAGCAGTAGAACAAAAACTGCGATAAACAATCTCAAATGGTGTGATTTTAGTAGCACTACCAAAAGGCTTTGATAAAAAACTGCGACAGCGTGTCTATGATGTTGATCTGCCCGCCGGCAACACTCGTTATCCGACGACCAGACGTGTTTTTGACTACTTCCGAACTTTCAAGCATACAGCAGTAGAACCAAAACTGTGATAAACGGTCAGAAATGGTGTGATTTTAGTAGCACAACCAAAAGGCTTTAAAAAACACTGCGCCAGCGTGTCTATGATATTGATCTGCCCGCCGGCAACATCCGAAACCCGACAAAAACGCCATTTCGAGTCTATTTCAGTGCAAACTTCAGTAACACAGCAGTAGAACTAAAACGTTGATAAAGAATTTCAAATAGGTTGATTTTAGTAGCACTACCAAAGGTCTTTAAAAAAACACTGCGCCAGCATGTCTATGATGTTGACCTGCCCGCCGGCAACACTCGTTATCCGACAGAAAACGCACGTTCAAATGTACCGTTATTCTACTTCAGTACTACAGCAGTAGAACAAAAACTGCGATAAAAAATCTCAAATGGTGTGATTTTAGTAGCACTACCAAAAGGCTTTGATAAAAAACTGCGACAGCGTGTCTATAATGTTGATCTGCCCGCCGGCAACACTCGTTATCCGACGACCAGACGTGTTTTTGACTACTTTCGAACTTTCAATCATACAGCAGTAGAACCAAAACTGTGATAAACGGTCAGAAATGGTGTGATTTTAGTAGCACAACCAAAAGGCTTTAAAAAAACACTGCGCCAGCGTGTCTATGATATTGATCTGCCCGCCGGCAACATCCGAAACCCGACAAAAACGCCATTTCGAGTCTATTTCAGTGCAAACTTCAGTAACACTGCAGTAGAACTAAAACGTTGATAAAGAATTTCAAATAGGTTGATTCTAGTAGCACTACCAAAAGTCTTTAAAAAAACACTGCGCCAGCATGTCTATGATGTTGACCTGCCCGCCGGCAACACTCGTTATCCGACAGAAAACGCACGTTCAAATGTACCGTTATTCGACTTCAGTACTACAGCAGTAGAACAAAAACTGCGATAAACAATCTCAAATGGTGTGATTTTAGTAGCACTACCAAAAGGCTTTGATAAAAAACTGCGACAGCGTGTCTATGATGTTGATCTGCCCGCCGGCAACACTCGTTATCCGACGACCAGACGTTTTTTTGACTACTTTCGTACTTCCAATTATACAGCAGTAGAACCAAAACTGTGATAAACGGTCTGAAATGGTATGATTTTAGTAGCACTATCAAAAGGCTTTTAAAAAACGCTGCGCCAGCGTGTCTATGATGTTGATCTGCACGCCGGCAACACTCGTTATCCGACGATCAGACGTGTTTTAATACTTTCGAACTTTCAATCAAACAGCAGTAGCAGTAGCAATAGCAGTAGCAAACATATGACGGTTGCGAAAGGGGTTGTCTGTTAAACATGATTGTGGGAAAGTAGAAACAACATACTTGCGCAAAGAAAACCGATGATCATATATCGTCGTAATTAAGATGATATTGATTCTACTGCTGCTACTGCTGGCAGTAGTTAGGAGTAGCAGTAGCAGGTGCAGTAGCATTAGCAGAAGCAAACATATGATGGTTGCGAAAGATGCGAAAGGGGTTGTCTGCTAAACATGATGGTGGGAAAGTAGAAACAACATACTTGCGCAAAGAAATATCATATATAAATGATCATATATCGTCGTAATTAAGATGACTATTGACTCTACTGCTGCTACTGCTGGCAGTAGCTACTGCTACTGCTGCTACTGCTGGCAGTAGCTAACAGTAGCAGTAGCAGTAGCAGTAGCAGTAGCAATAGCAGTAGGAACATATGATTGTTGCGAAATATGCGAAAGGGGGTTGTCTGGTAAATATGATGGTGGAAAGTAGGAACAACATAATGCGCAAAGAAAATACTTGCGATGAATATACCTGCAGAGATGGTGCTCTACTGCTAGCAGTAACTACTGCTACTGCTGCTACTGCTGGCAGTAACTACTGCTACTGTTGCTACTGCTGGCAGTAACTACTGCTACTGCTGCTACTGCTGGCAGTAACTACTGCTACTGCTGCTACTGCTGGCAGTAACTACTGCTACTGCTGCTACTGCTGGCAGTAACTACTGCTACTGCTGCTACTGCTGGCAGTAACAGCAGTAGCAGTAGCAGTAGCAGTAGCTACTGCTACTGCTGCTACTGCTACTGCCAACTTCACGTTCATATATATATATATTAATTGTTTTAATTTAAAAACCTGTATTGGGGACATATAATAAGGCTTATGTTTGCGGTTGTGAAAACACAAAAGTTAGCGATACCTTTAATGTGCATGAGGTATGGCTCTCTCTGTAACGGGATCGACGGTTTACATGTTTACTCTCCACTTGAAAGAAGGCATAGTTTCAAAAATCTTTCTCGAGTAAACTACTGCGGGAGTATGTTTTAACATTATGATTCGAACCCGAGACCTTTTGAAAGAGTTGCAAAGATACTAACCAATCGGCCACCGCAACTTTATGTCAGTAAACATGTGTTGATAATGTTACATGTATAAACGGGTTAAAATTCCCCCCGAAGTCATGTTCATTGTGTCATTTTTGCCATGTTTATTAAAATTCTTTATCGTCATCCCTGTATTGTTTCATGTGCTACTTGAGTGATGGCAGAAAACAATGATCATGGCTCCAGTGAAAGATGAAGTTTACAATTTCGAACAACTCTGCAGTTCTTCATATCAGCTCTAAAGTTCTGCAGATGATAAGGTTCTATGCCAATTCTGCATATGTTTTATTTAGAAGTAAATGGAGAGCGGGCCTGTTCATTTTTGTTGGGGCCATATAACCTTTTTGTGGTAGCGTGCCGTTAAATTCCAATTCGGCTAAAATCCGACTTCATTCCGTCCGATTTAAATACTTTTTTTTAATTATTTACTTCTAACTTCGTGTCTTTGATGGGGACGTAAACTGCGCGGTCCCTTGTATCATCCGAGCACATTAAAAAACAACATAGGAATAAATTCGTTAGGAAGTGTAGAGCAGGCTCCCGGATTCCTATTCAGCATTGTATCTCTAAGGGCGGCTGTACATTTTAAACCTTTATTGTGTTGATGAGCCGTTAAAAACATTGAATTCAATATTTCGTCACTTCTCACTCTTCCCGACTTCTTGCATCATGTCTTTTCATTTTTTCATGACTTTAAACACGACGAGGTCTAATTCAAGAAGTGAAAAGTATGCTTGTCAAATTTTAGTGGGGGCGTCCCGCCAACAAACACACTACTAGACTCCCATTCCACTTCCACCCTTCTCGTTTGCATTTCGTAAGTAATGTTTACATACATGCAGTCAAACATTTGTTTTAATTTCAAAAGTAAGTTCTAAAATGATGTAGAACTCGATTCAAATCAAATCAAATGTATCGTCTCCGTGGCCGAAATGTTAACGGCATTACGTTGTAAACCTTCGACTCTCACCGCTGCGGGTTCGAATCCCACTGGGAGCTTGATTTGTAAGTGAGGAAGTGTTGATTCTTCCGGATGGCGGGAGGTGTACAGTACTGGTTCTACCCAGGAAACTGGGTGGTCTGCCACCACCACAAAATCGACCGTCAAATATAACCTTACATATCTATAAACGAATGAATGAATGAATGAATGAATGAATGAATGAATGAATGAATGAATGAATGAATGAATGAATGAATGAATGAATGAATGAATGAATAAACAAGTAACAGATATAGTCTGTCTCAGCTCGTTGGTTATTAAACACCGAGATGGGCCCCATTACTTACCCTAAATTAAACGATTTAATGCTCTGCATGCATCAAAGGAAATGTCACCGACCATGCTACAATGGTGTTTTACGGCACGTCAATACATAAGTATAGGTCATATTGTGCGCAAAACCCATGGAAGCAAAGAAAAAGAAGTAAAGAAATGACATTCAGGTCAATAACAAACGTTGTAGCATGCTCACAGACAATTCTCTTTGTTCAGACACAGGTGTAAATCGTTTAATTCAAAATAAGACCTGTTAGTGGGGCAGATTGGTGACATATATTGGTAAAATTGTGCATTTTGTGATAAAAGCACCAAACTTGACACATAGCTAGACAATACTCTGCTAAACATTTCTGGCTATGGACCCACGTCAGATTTTGAAAAATGGCCGCCATTTTCAAAATGGCCGCCAAATATTCCATAAAGAATTAATGAAGCCCATAATTAATTGATTTCATCAAAACCTGTTATTGTAAATACACTAAATTCAGAACATTGATAGACAATAAAATATGCCATATAATTTGGGTCATTTTTTTCTTCAAAATGGCCACCATTTTCAAAATGGCCGCCAAAAACCACTGTTTTTTTAAATTTTATTTTTTTATAAAGCAATCAAAATGTTGATGTGTTTTACAAAGGGTGTTGTCTTAATATATTTATGTGTATGTCTATACTTCAATAAATAGTTGTTAGATACACCCCTATACTTCAGGGGTTAGGGGTTTTACACATGTATACATACTATGCAACTTTGAGACTAGTTTTGTCTCAGTTGTCTTTAGCCTTAAGCATTTCTGAAGTGTGTTTAAGTTTCAGTCTCATCTCTATTAGCGGCTTTTAGTATATAATAACTCGTAAGTATACATCCAGTGACTTGGTAAAACTCTATTAAAGGTATACGCAACAATCTTGAATCATTTATCAAGCATCCAAATTGATTAATCCAATATCAGGTTAACTTTAAAACTTCTTGCATATACTTAAATACAATGCAGAATTTTTAATTGTTTGTGGTTATTGTATTACAAGTTTTAATATTGTATTGGTGCAATATATTCCCCAATGAGTAATATGTAAAACTAATTTGCTTTGAACTATTTACATAATTATAAAAACTGATTTTAAAACATGCATATAAAGTAACAAAACCAATGGGACGCCGCAGGTTATAAAAAAATCAAGCTTGCCGAGTCTTCTAAACTCTTGGAGAAAACATATCGGAAAGGATGCTTAAACAATATTTTTCATCTCCAATTTATCGGAATTAAGATTTAATTACGACCTTAAATTACATTTGTTGATTTAAACAATATTAACAAGACACTATCAGAAAACAAAATCAAAAAGAAGTTTGTTATATACACAAATTCAAATGTAATAAGTGGTCATATCATTTGAACATTTTCAAAATGACAGCTAACATAAATGTAATCTTATCTTACTATCTATGATCTGAATGGTATAAATTTTCTTAATCACAGTCACAGTACCCAACATCCCATTTTTAAAAGACTGTAAACATCATTTCTGCTTTAACACTTCGTTTTAAATTGCAACACACTTGTCTCTTTGACATCTACATTTAATAAATCCCTTGCAAACGCTGATGCCTGTGGTAGTGTTATCGAGAATGGCTTCAACATACCCTCTTCCAACCGCAGTCACCGGATGTAGGCATTTCAAAGGTGGACCTAAAGGCCATGTCTCCAACAATGTCCAATTACAACCTGTAAACAACTCGGTAGGTGTCCTTGAAAAGAGCTATATCAATTGGTGACATGGACTTGTTGTATCTTGGAACCATTGAATGTCAACCATTCTTTGCGACATCAACAGCACTTCCTTTTGTCGAACATGCACTTCCTGTTGTCATACATTTTCCAACAAGAACAAATTTTGGAATTGGAAAGCTTGTTCAACCTCAACATAGTATTGCCAGATTCTCCATGCACAGGTTTTACCTTTTTCAGCAAATGAAGATATTTCATTGCATCTAGTAAGTGTGAAAAGCAACTATTCGTCTTATTTTATATGAACTAATGAATAGGCAATACAGTGTGCAACGAATCACCTAAAGTGATTCCTAGCTCCTAAAACTAACACATAGCTCATCTAACTGTATTTACATTACCACTGCTATAACAAGTAATACAACGTCTGTGTCTACTGTATATAGCATAAGTTTAATGAAGTATTGTTTGCCACCTGCCACATGCATCACATGCATTGTATCGTATCATCTTAGTGAAATGATCGAGATCAGTCCTAGATTCTCGTTGTCTGATACAAGGCACATCTTCATCTCTGTTTTAATGAACGTGTTTTTAGTTTCTCTTCTAGCCGCAACCGATTGCTATGCCAGTTAGCCAGAGCTCTGATTTTGTTTTGCATGATAGCCGTCACATACTAAACATTCTGCAAGTGACATTCAAAAATGTGTAAAGGATCTTGTTGATCATACTTACTAATGTTTTCCAAGCATTAAAATGCATTTTAAGGCAGCTCGCATAGTCTGATTAAAATCCAAAAAAGTTTTCCAAAGTTAGAAAAGGCTGGTGAGACACCCTAATCTGCTGTTAATCGGAACCTAATATGATACATATATATGCGAGAAAAGAAAGCAAGTTATAGCATCTGTTGTAGGTGACCACTGAGGAAAGAAAACATGTTCTGGTTTATCTGTTTAAAGACATACTTGGTTATGTCATCTATAAGCTCTGTTACAAATGTGTCATGCTTTGCATTACATAATTTACCTATTTGTTGCAACTTCTGTCACACGAGAGTCGTCTATGTAACGTAAGTCAAGTACCAGTAAAACCTCAATATTGTCCTTAAATATATTTTCTAACTCCTCTACTGTGTCACTCAAACTGTCTTACGAATATCTTTAACTTGTTCATGATGGAAAAGATCAGAGTTTTTTCATAGGCAGCACCTGATGAATTATTGCGATAACTGAAATTAACAGATAACTCTAACCATATCTGGTTCAGAGATCATCCAGTGTGGAAATTGCGATGTGTATACAGCACCTACTGCACCTGCATCTTCTTTCACAATCTTGTATTTCTGCTTGTGAGCTAGTTTATTGGGTATTGATGAGACAACACTAATGAAGTTTATCTCACACACAGAGATGACTAATTTTAAGATTTAAAGTGTAACTGAACAGTACTGCAATTGCGAACTTTTGGTTTCTCTTTATGATCGTCATGTGCAATATGCAATGGTTTAAGGCGTAAGCCCGGTTTACCATAAGTATGGTAATCACATAATGAATATGCAATGTCATAATTGCCTCATGGGCACTGGTCCATCTATAATCTTCAAACAAGTCTCAGATTGTTTTAAGTACCTCCATTTTAAATACGAAGGTTTCAACGCAAAATGCCATTATGATCTTCACATTGGGTTTCAGGCCAATTTCATTTCTGCTCGGCAACTATATAGTTTTGACGCAGTTAATCCGTTAGAATAAGATGTCTTCACGTTTAGGTTTTGTTTAGGTTTTGTCTTGTAAATAAGGTTTACAAAGTCAATGTATTTTAGGGTTTTATAAATATATTTATAATGAAGTTTCTGATAAGAAAATTAGTTTAGTACCCTTCAGAAATTCCAAAGGCTGGGGAAAACCTAGAGTCAACCGGAAGTGAAATGTGATTTA
>JAWPHD010025552.1:0-15977 GCA_037043455.1 Cyrtodaria siliqua
CCTAATCTTACACATGGTGTCGCGCGCGAGACCAAAATGGCACCTGATCAGTAGCTATTCACTGCGATACAAACATTATATAGTGATCATGTCCAATGTCATCTCTCTTTGTCTTTGTAATGATGTTCCTCACTGGCGTATCTACCTCAAAGGGATTGGTGTGATGAACAATCACATCTTTCAGTATTTACACATTATGTTCCTGTGGTGTTTTGATTTCTCTTGTTCGCCAGATCCAGCTGTCTCGTACACCTATTTCCGAAAGGCGAGCAATACTGGGGCATTCAAGAAAAACCTGTTGCGAGCACTAGGGTTCAAAGTAATCCCAGACAAGCCATCGAGAATTTTCACCCAACCATTCAAATGCTCTATTCCGTGATCCGCTCCTATTGCACAAAATGCAGTACTTGACTATATAGTTTCCTTCTCTAAATTGTGCAATAATGTCTGGGTTCGTTTTTTCTAGACTCTTCATTCCCGCAATGTATAAAGGAACCATCCTTGAATAATGTAGTTTATCATGTGCAAAGAAGTATTTGCACATATTTTCCAGACTGGCAGGGTGCAGATCCCGGCAGGGTGCAGATCCCATTCCCCAACACTAGTCAATCTGATAAAGGACATCAGGCATAATACCGTCATAATATATGAACAAAATATGCTGTTTAACTGGTTTCCGTCAGTTCCTTGCATTTGTTCCATATGAATGCCAGTCTTCACCTTCGTAGACATGTCTTCTGATATACGATTTAAAGGATCGGTGTCATTTGTGTCTACAGAGATACTCAGTTGGTTCACCAAATCCCGATACGACCCCTTCACATCGTATTGCTAGGATGTCAAACAAGGCTTGCAGAATGACTATGTGAGCAACGACACCTCTTTTCATATATCTTGCTTCCAATATTTGCCGCGTAGTAGTAGGCCCATATATGTCAGATTCAATCCAAATTTGATAATATTTTCATACTAGTCGCCAGATCTCTTCCTGTGTTCTTTTCTGACACAGAAAGCATATATTAAAATCGGTCTCTTTTTTATCAGCTTCCTGATCTTTAATTGAAAAAGACTGACCCATGTTTCACATAACTCTTGGAACCATTCCTTAAAATAAAACGAAATATGGATCAAAAACTGCTTATTATTCGAAAGTCTTTAAAATTAGCATCAAAAGAGTCTTTCCAAGATATTAAACAATACTTTCTGCATAATTTTCATTGAGACAGAACCCCACTTGCACTCGCTATAATTTGTGATAACATATGCAGATTTTGTATCAGTATTCATATGTTTCTGGGGGGGAAAACGCTACTCATTTCAACGAAAACACATTGCATTTTGCCTTGTTTATCAATGTAGGTCATAGACATTTTCCATAGACTTACTGTTTACTGTTTTCCCATCTGACATGCAAACAAAATCCCCAGGCTTACTGTTGCTTACCCTGCTGCACAGATGCAGCTTAGATACATGTAAACAGGAACTTCGTGTTAGGGGCTGACCTATTTAAGGGCCAGTTCTAAATGTCCGAAGGTCATGACCCTACAATTTGAGGGAATCCCCAAACAAATTTATGAAAATCACCCTCTTTCCTTTTATTCTGCTATATCATAGAGCTAAATCATACAAATGAAAGCTATGTTAAATAATAATCAGAAGTAAAAAACAAATTCAAATTACCGAATTGAATTTCCCACCTAGTCTATCATCCAATCAATATGCATTAGGCATTGGGGTTTCATATACGTTTCCCGCCAATTAGACCGGTTTGACTTGGTGTGAACAAAACAGATGTCTTGGTCATATACCACTATTGTATTTCCCATAGGCCTCCATTATAGCCTTTTGGCCTACAACACCTATTCCTATATCGGAACGGATGATAAAACCTAACTTTTTTAAAGAACTATCTTAGAGACACTCAAAAATTACCAGCAAATTGGGGGTAATCTGATGCTTTCAGACTCTAATATTTCACTGAAAGTGGCCACCCCACAGAATGGCAGTGAAGAAATTTTAGTTTTTGCAAATATACTCTCAGTATAATTGTATCCATACAAATGCAAATTTCAGTCAAAATATCCTAAATCAACATGTTTTATGATGGAAATATAATATTTTGATGTTTTATGGGGATTTGTTATGATTTGGGTAATTTAATCCAATCAGAATCTGCCTTACAATCTCACTATATGCCCTATACTTTTTCAACCAATCAGAAGCCCCAAATCAATAGTGGTATCTGACCTCTTCCTTCGTAACGAACGCCTCGAAAACTTAAACTTGTGTACGCGATGATGGGTTTTACATTTGACATGGGTTCAGAAAGATGTGGAAATCAGCATTTATGTTTTGTTTTTCACTCAAAAATTTGCTTACCCATCCCATTCTATCCATTAATAGTGATATAATCATCATGCAGTGGCATAAAACTACAATTTCACACAATAATTCGTCTAATTAAGATAAGGGTGTATTGGATTGCATTATATACTATTTAAGTGTAAAAATCAAAATTATCTTGCCTTATTCTGGTCTATAAATCACTGGTTAGTTGATTAATTGCTACAAGAATGTGGGGTTGGCTAAGTCTTTGAATCATAACTTCTATTTCATCTGAGTTTTCTTCCATCTTTTGGTCAAATGCAGCATTTAATCACTTGTTTGCATGAAAATGTGTTCATTAGCAGGTTTAAGGGATATTTTGTTCACAAAAAATGTTGGAATTTATGAAAAGGCCTGTTTCTTCATAAAAAATGAAAAATTTCAGGCATAAGTGATTTTAACTCTGAACCTCAAATGATATTGCATGTTTGGTTTGGTACACGTCTGAAAACTTTCTTTGATCAAAATATATTAAACGGTTCAATTATTATGGCACTTTTTCTCTTCAGTTTAACGCGTCTTAAATCCCTCTATTTATATAGGGTAGAAGTTGAATTTAACCGAATAGATGAAAGATCTATGCGAAAATGCTCCATCACTGACTTTGATTAACCTTATTGGTCAGTTGGATATGTTCGATATTTTTTTAGGAGGTAATACGCGTCTCTTTAAGTCCGTGTCTACTAAATAAAAACAGACTGTGATTGGTCAAAAAAAAGGAATCCAAGACTAATGTTTACCAATATGAAGTCATGGATTGGATAAAAATAATGACTGAAATAAAACAACTTGAGAATTCAAACATAAATTTATGTTTTGTTCAAACTGGAACATTTAATACATATTTTTTGCAGTTATTTTTTAAAACTATGACGGAAAAATGAAAGTAGGTACACGTTAACATTTGGCGGGGTAAAAACTGCAAAACTGGGGGGGGGGGGGGGGGGGGGGGGGTTGGGGAGGGGGGCTGTCACTTCGGACCCAGAAACGACTAACTTTTCATAAGATTAGCTATGAAAAAAAGTTCCTCATTACATGGCACTTGGATGTATGTTTCAGGCAAGTGGTGCGTTATATCGCTACGAGAAACAGGGAAATCAGGGTAGCCCTAAAGGCTATAATGGAGGCCTATGGGAAAATCGATGGTTGTCTGTGACCTGTAATCTAGTACAAATGCCACGTTACTATGCGTAATTATTCTTAAACATGTCTTTGGACTACACTGTCAATGTTTAATCATGTAAAGTTAACAGCTGACAGTTAGTTGATACACAAAACATGAAATATTCCTGAATTCCAAAGTCCGCGAAAACCAATGACACATACCAAATTCCACAGACTTTTATAATATAAATGTCATAGAAAGTCACTAATTAAACATGTTTTTGAACATGTATATATTGAGTAACATGTGTGTAGACGTTTAGGGGTCAAAATAATTAGCATGAAGTATATACTGTTGATAGTAAATGAAGATAATACACTTTCAGCATCTGATGGCACTTGTGACCACTTTTTGGCATCAGCACTAATGACCTTGATCTTGTAAATTGATATTTAGTTGTCATTATCATCAAACAGATTATAATACAGTAAAAATAAGCAGCTTGTAACACATTATACTCAGAAACAGAAAGAAATGTAATTTTACTTATACATTTCTAAGGAGTAAAAAATGGCAACATTGGTTTTCGAATTCCTAATAACATAAGCCTGACAATGATATATGTTGCCTACTTTCTGCAGAAAACTCCCACGGAAATACTGCAGAAAAACTCCCACGGAAATACAATTGCAAGTGGACTATACGGTGAGCTCGGTAGTATTAGGTACTCTCAATTTCATGTAAACTATGGCACAATATAAGGTGTTTTTTCTTCAGATGTAAACATTATAATAGTTGTAATAATAGTCGCACCTATAGTAGAGATCCTAGCGAATTTAATATTAAAAATGCAGTCATACTAGCGTTGTTTTATCAATGGAAACGTAGACTATCCTTCTAGTTCAGTCAATAGCCATATAATTATGTATGAAAATATAACTTGTTTACGCAATCTCATGTTTACGCAATCTCATTAAAAAAATCATATCCTAATTACGCTTTGATACTCGTGTAAGGACTGAGAGACATAATTCACTACAGCGTTTAGCTTACTTGTGATCCCGTTTCTAATTCATGTACATGTGTTTTGAATGAGGTAAAATGTATAAAAATATACTAACTGGGAATACAATACGTCAAACTAAGCAATCATTATGATTAAAAGATGTTCGATAGCGTTCATCGAAACTAATTACTGACGTGTTTATTTAGCGATTTTATTTCTTTATAAATACGTTCGGCCATATACTTTTATTTTTAAAATCCATAAATTCTATATATAAAGAGTTTTGACAGGTAATTGGTTAGTAAGTAATCTGAGAATAAACGACACGTTATCTGTGTTAACATTCAATATTCAATAACGATTAATTGTTGTGTGTATAATACGATAATCGAGTGCTCGTATACTGTAAACGTGCAGTTTGGTGGGAATATTGCTAATTGAGTGTGAAAGACAATAAACAAAACTATATACAAATCAGTGTATAACGTTTCTTTCATATCTAATGTTTAATAATAGACGGTTTGATTTACAAAGTTATAACAACAAAAACAAGTAATCGATCATAGGCCTACATGAACATAGGGGTGAAATATATACGTCGGGTCACTAATAAAGATATCATTTTTGTTTTGGAAAACAAAATAAAATAAAAAATATGTATATGCCAGTATAGGTTACTATTTTTTTTTTTAATTAAGATTCGAATAATAATCTAAAACAGCACATAAAAGAGCATACACGGATAAATACTACTTTTTATTAGGTTAAATGTTTTTTTTATGCAATGGTATTTATTATGTCGTCCGTCCGTCTGGCGTCTGGCGTTCGTAAGTTGTTTTACAAAAATGGGCATCTCCTCTGATACCGTTTAATACAACTTGGACACCATGGTTATTTAGTTATGCTCGTTATGCTCGTTTTGACTTGTGTTTTTCCTTGCCTCCTGTCTACCACGATGACCACCAGATCTCCTCCTTAACCGCCACAAGGTTCAGTTGTAACTAAATTTCAGAGAAAAGTACAAACAATGGACCTCGATCAAACGTGTGTCTTTATCGGCTGCCAGTGTCCAAAATAGCTGTCACAGTGAAGGGATTATAAAGACACATGCCGACGAAATGACTAAGTCCGTATCGCCGAGCACAGGCGCACAAAAAAAGTTATGCCAGTCATGGCAGAGGAGAGTCGCTGTGAAAAAAACGTTATTCTGAGCGTTATTACACAAAGTCTACTTCCGGAATATTTAAAAACAAAACCCTCCCCACCGCACCCCACCACATATTCTTCTCTAAAACCGCCTGACCACAAATGTGTCTTGGGTGGTGTTCATTCAACTATGTGTGTTATTCTGGCGTCTATCACCCACACTGGCCTTCGTTACTAAAATAAAGTAGGCATATCCAAATTAAAGATAATTTTAAATGGCATCTCCAAAACCGTGTATTATGATTTTTAGCACAAGTTTCCGCTCTTTGGCTTGATCTCGATTAATCTATAGTACCATTCCTTTGGTTTGACCTGGCCGGGGATCGAACACACGACACCCCGCATGGCTATTTTATGAAAAGAATTATATTTTTTTAAACCGCTTTTTTTATTCAAATGAAATTTATTCACAGTGTTCCTTTGATGAAGCCCGTTTATATTTGAATTGTATCTTTTCGTCAAAAAATGCACATTTTGGCTACCGTGGCAATGCACGTTTTGGCTACCGTGGCAATGCACATTTTGGCTACCGTGGCAATGCACATTTTGGCTACCGTGGCAATGCACATTGTACAGACAGTTATAATTGGAAAACGTACAACTATGTTTTCCTCTAAAACAATTTGTTTTGTTTAATGGATTAAATGAAACTTGGCAACACTGCGTCTTAGTTCGCACGCATGTGTATACGGGAATACAAAGCGGACATAAAACGTCAACAAATACGACAAATACATTTAAAGTTGACAGTGCCTTTACATCGGATAACTGGTATACTGTTTCAACATTGGATAACTATTATACTGTTTCAAAGTAATCATATATGACAGTATGTTATTGTGTCTACTTAATATAATGACCTTGGCGAAAAGAGTACACACATGTCGGGTAAAACGTTGCTAAACGAGAGTGTTAACTTGGTGTGCATGCCATGGTAATGTGTGCATGCCATGGTAATGCAACGGAGAATATAAATGTGTTGCAAACTATCGCTAATGCTGCATAAGAGAAGTGGAAGGGGCAGCGGTGACCCTTCAACTCTCTATCCGGAGAACATGGTTCGAACCTCGCTGGCGCCACAGGGTAACTTCGGTGTGTCCATAGGCAGTACACTTCCCATAGTGGGTGGATGGGTGGGTGGGTGGGTGGTTATATATGAGTCCACTTTTCGTGGTGGAGGCTGACCATTTACTATTTACTTGAGCGGTGAGAGGGGAGAATGTTGAATTGCAACTGCGGTACAAAACACGAACAAAAGCAACATATTAAAAGAAGGTTATATATATATATTTACGTTCATCAACGATCTAAATAACACCTTATTTCAAACTCAGTTGAGCCCCATTTCGTCTGCCAAGAAGTGATGCTACACAGAAGTGATGCTACACACTTTGCAAAATGCATGAAAATGAAATGGAGACTTCGTTAAGATTCTTTCATGAACATTTCTGATCTCACCACCAATCCTGTAAATACGTAAATCTTCTCTTTTTCTCCATTAAAGTCCCATGCAGAGTTGTTGGTGTTGGTAAGACATTGTGTTAGTTTTTTCTTTAAATGGCCTATAAGTTGTTAATGAATGTCTATATACTTGTGAAAAGGAAATTAAAATTGTCTTTCTCTGCACCTTTCTTGTCTTGAATTCCATACTCTCATTCACTTAATCAAATGGCAACGTAGAAGCTGTGCTATTGAGTGCGTAAATTCTGCTTCATTTTGCCCACTCGGATCAATAACCGCAAATGCCGTATTTGCTATTTTCTCAGGTAAATCAATTGGAGTTTCCAATCGACGTATACAGGTATTCTATTGAGAAATTTACTTACTGTAGTATCGAACATGCATGTTCCAGCATGTTACATCTGTCGGTTAGTAAACTCTACCAATCCACGTTATCGGAGCGGGAAAAATTTGCATGGATCACGTGATACTATAGAGTTAACCAATCAGCGGCGGGACTGAACTAAGCTCATTTGAATATGGCCGACTTTTAAATGTTCGTGTTAGTTCTTGTTTAAAATACTTTTAACTCGGATATATATTATTTATCTACATAGGTGTGCGTTTATAATGTGTGTTCGGTGACCCAAACCATAAGAGCAATTGCATTAAGCGTTATAGGCCTCATAGTATACTCTGATTCATGAAACATGCGCGTTATGAATACTAATTGTTTGTGATAAATATATCAATATCTGAAATATAATTAGCGTGACATTGCTTTATCTCTTCGCATATACTCGTAATACGCGAGTCATGAGTCGGTTTAAGATAAATAGATTTAAACATTAAAGACCAAAAGCAGACCGGCTTAGAATTTAAAAAAAATGCGATTTTGAAATCGGAATTTCCATTTCTAACATGCTTCTCAATAATTATTATTATAGCATGTCAGTCGTTAATATGTAATGCATAACATAGTGGTATGCCCGTAATACATAAATACATGTTTATTTTATCTGTGTTTGTTTGCGTGTTTGTTTGTACGGTTGTTTGTTTATTAACTGACTTCTGTCGAGTTTTGAAACTGTTTTTTCACTTTCGTTTTTTTAACTAAGCAGAAACTAAGTTTATACATATCATTATAATATAAACGAAATATGTCATATATAGGCGGGGATTCTTAGACAAAATACTTTTAAAAAGGGGCGTGGTAGTGGCAGTATATCTACTATATACTAACTTGTATTGATGCATTAACAGTGCGTGAGATTTTGTAGAAAGAATTCTGATTTTTAGTGTTTTGTAAGAATTAAATGGTTTATTGTGCGTTTTAATTCGGTTTATTATTCTGAATATTTACATAAACTTTCTTATACAATATATAAGTACAAACAGATTCTGTGGCAGGAAAAGTACACTTGCGCTGACGAGTAGAAGTATTGAATCAATAGTTTGTTAAGACACATTGAAACGTTAATAGTAATATTGATAATCACACTGTAACATACATCGATATCGGGACTGTAACATACATCGATATCGGGATTGTAACATACATCGATATCGGGACTGTAACATACATCGATATCGGGACTGTAACATACATCGATATGTAACATACATCGATATCGGGACTGTAACATACATCGATATCGGGACTGTAACTTACATCGATATCGGGACTGTAACATAACATACATCGATATCGGGACTGTAACATACATCGATATCGGGACTGTAACATACATCGATATCGGGACTGTAATATAACATACATCGATATCGGGACTGTAACATACATCGATATCGGGATTGTAACATACATCGATATCGGGACTGTAACATACATCGATATCGGGATTGCAACATACATCGATATCGGGATTGTAACATACATCGATATCGGGATTGTAACATACATCGATATCGGGATTGTAACATACATCGATATCGGGATTGCAACCTACATCGATATCGGGATTGTAACATACATCGATATCGGGATTGAACGAATTGACAGACGAATCTATGGGCAATATAATGTAGATAGATGGCAAGGTTGTTAAAACGTTAAAGGTGACAATTCTGCCTAACGGGTACAACGAACAATCTATTAAAAAAACGTTTAAATACGCTAAAAATTACAATTTTGCCGTTATAGGTAACAAATTCGCCTAAGGTACTCTCCTCTCTCATTTAACTGTATACTGTGACAATCATCTCCTCCGTAAACGTCACTCCAATGACAGTCAGTAAAGTGCGAATGAACTGAAACTGTTTAAAAAATATAATTATGTTGACAACTTCGTTTAGCGTAGACGGTTGTTACCTTTTGTGTAACAATACAACCTGTAATGGCAGGGCTGATACTACTAACGAAGGGTGGTCAATAGCACATTTTCGAAGTTCGTTACCTGTAACGTTAACATGGTTACCTTTTAAAAAAAAGGGTGCTTGCGTGCGTGCGTTTGTGCCTACGTTGTGTGTGTGCGTGCGTGCGTTGCTATCCATACAGCCACGCCGGCTTCTGCAAAAACAAAGAGAGAAAGATATATCCAAACAGTTTAGTCATCGTGTGGGAATGAAATACAAAACATAAAGTTAGAAAATACCAAAGACAAAGCAGTTTTTGGATTTCGGTAATTTAAGTTGTGTATAGATACTACAGATGCACGTTCCAATACGACGTCCTTGGAAAGTCATGTGTGTGAATCATGGATGCCTCTATAATTGCGTGATTTGTTTACATAATTGTCCGCATGTATAGAGTCATGTACACCACAACGCTTCCATACGATAAGCTATGACTGATTCCATACGAGAAGCTATAGGTGTGGGTTTAATCACATGACAGAAACTATAACTGAGGGTTTTAACTGTAACTGAAGGTTTAAACTATAACTGAGGGTTTTAACTGTAACTGAAGGTTTGAACTATAACTGAGGGTTTGAAAACTGAGGGCTTAAACTATAATATAGGGTTTGAACTATATCTGAGGGTTTGAACTATAACTGAGGGTTTGAACTATAACTGAGTGTTTGAACTATAACTGAGGGTTTGATCCCATGGGAAAAGCTATTACTTTGGATTGATCTCATGGGAGAAGATATAAATGTGATTCACAGCTATATCTTCTTCTGCAAGACAGTTACACCCAGCTTGAAAACGACAGCTACACCCAACCTAAAACAGACAGCTACACCCAACCAAAGGCCGACAGCTACACCGACAGTTACCCAACCAAACCACCGACAGCTACACCCAACCTAAGGCCGACAGCTACACCCAACCAAAAAAGATAACGGCTACACCCATCCTAAGGCCGACAGTTACACCCAACCAAAACACCGACAGCTAAACCTAACCTAAGACGGAAAGTTTACACCAAACCTAACACCGACAGCTACACCCAGCTTAGGACCATTGCAGCAGTGTAAGAATCAATGTTGACGTATCCTATAATAGTCTGACTCTCACCATGAAATTCATGTTTCCTGCAAATTTAATTATTAATATATGCCTTTATATGACGACTATACTAACTGTCAAACATATAGCTTTTTCAGAGGCAGTACGAACTTTAAATTATTTTCTATGGCACATATATGGAAGTATACCTTGGGAAATCAATTGTGTCTGCCTGTATTTCAAAACCATGGTATGGCTAACCGGAAGTGTGATACTCGAGACGGTGAAAGCATACAAATACTGCTGTGAGAGTGTTCGACGACATGACAAAGTATATAAAACACTGGAGACAGCTCGAAAAGATCCCGTTACATCAAAACAAATAGTTATAATGTAGTGTTAAATATTTTACTACTGTTTTTGTTAATATCATATGCATGGTAAACTTGCCCTCGATTGATTTATTTTCTCTGGCAGCGTAATCAAATAAAACTTGTAGATATGGTTTACCCTTCTACCTATGTTATCTAACAGTATAAAGACTATTACAAGTTTGTAAATCATAGGTATTCTACAAAAATATGTATTAAATGTTCCATTTTGAAGAAAACATATTAAGGTTTGAATTCTCAAGTTGTTTTATTTCAGTCATTATATTTTATCCAATCCATGACTTCACATTGGTAAACATTAGTCTCGGATTCCCTAGACTTTTTTTTTACCAATCACAGTCAGTTTTTATTTAGTAGTCACGGACCTAAAGGCCCAAACAAACTTTTGGCCGTATTGTTTCGTTATCCGGGTGGTGATGATATCGATCCCATTCCGGTACGTGTGTGGATCAAACATAGACATTTGTTAAACTAATTTCCATTCGATTATTAATTAACTCAGATGTGACTTAAAACCGAGGACCCCACATAAATCAAACATATTATAAACCACGCGCACACACAATCCACGCTCAACTGTACCAACCTTGCAAACACACACATTCCACGCTCAACTGTGACAACCTCACAAACGCACAGACTATGCTAAACTGTGTCAACTTTGCAATCACACAGTCCACGCTCAAGTGTGCCAAACGTGTAAACACAAACAGTCCACGATCAACTGTGTCAACATTGTAAACACACACCACGCTCAACTGTGTCAACATTGTAAACACACACCACGCTCAACTGTGCCGTGTAAACACAAACAGTCCACGATCAACTGTGTCAACATTGTAAACACATTCCACGCTCAACTGTGCCAACCTTTTAACACACACCACGCTCAACTGTGCCAACCGTGTAAACACATTCCACGCTCAACTGTGCCAACCGTGTAAACACAAACAGTCCACGATCAACTGTGTCAACATTGTAAACACAAACCACGATCAACTGTGTCAACATTGTAAACACACACCACGCTCAACTGTGCCAACCATGTAAACACAAACAGTCCACGCTCAACTTTGCCAACCGTGTAAACACAGTCCACGCTCAACTGTGCCAACCGTGTAAACACAAACAGTCCTCGCTCAACTGTGCCAACCGTGTAAACACAAACAGTCCACGATCAACTGTGTCAACATTGTAAACACATTCCACGCTCAACTGTGTCAACCGTGTAAACACAAACAGTCCACGCTCAACTGTGCCAACCGTGTAAACACAAACAGTCCACGCTCAACTGTGCCAACCGTGCAAACACAGACAGTCCACGCTTAACTGTGCCAACCATGTAAACACAAACAGTCCACGCTCAACTGTGTCAACCGTGCAAACACAAACAGTCCACGCTCAACTGTGCCAACCGTGTAAACACAAACAGTCCACGCTCAACTGTGTCAACCGTGCAAACACAAACAGTCCACGCTCAACTGTGCCAACCGTGTAAACACAAACAGTCCACGATCAACTGTGTCAACCGTGCAAACACAAACAGTCCACGCTCAGCTGTGCCAACCGTGTAAACACATTCCACTCTCAAGTGTGCCAACCGTGCAAACACAAACAGTCCACGCTCAACTGTGTCAACCGTGCAAACACAAACAGTCCACGCTCAACTGTGCCAACCGTGTAAACATAAACAGTCCACGCTCAACTGTGTCAACCGTGCAAACACAAACAATCCACGCTCAACTGTGCCAACCGTGTAAACACAAACAGTCCACGCTCAACAGTGTCAACCGTGTAAACACAAACAGTCCACGCTCAACTGTGCCAACCGTGTAAATACAAACAGTCCACGATCAACTGTGTCAACCGTGCAAACACAAACAGTCCACGCTCAACTGTGCCAACCGTGTAAACACAAACAGTCCACGATCAACTGTGTCAACCGTGCAAACACAAACAGTCCACGCTCAGCTGTGCCAACCGTGTAAACACATTCCACGCTCAAGTGTGCCAACCGTGCAAACACAAACAGTCCACGCTCAACTGTGTCAACCGTACAAACACAAACAGTCCACGCTCAACTGTGCCAACCGTGTAAACATAAACAGTCCACGCTCAACTGTGTCAACCGTGCAAACACAAACAATCCACGCTCAACTGTGCCAACCGTGTAAACACAAACAGTCCACGCTCAACAGTGGCAACCGTGTTAACACAAACAGTCCACGCTCAACTGTGCCAACCGTGTAAACACAAACAGTCCACGATCAACTGTGTCAACCGTGCAAACACAAACAGTCCACGCTCAACTGTGCCAACCGTGTAAACACATTCCACGCTCAACTGTGCCAACCGTGTAAACACAAACAGTCCACGCTCAAGTGTGCCAACCGTGTAAACATATTCCACGCTCAACTGTGCCAACCGTGTAAACACATTCCACGCTCAACTGTGCCAACCGTGTAAACACAAACAGTCCACGATCAATTGTGCCAACCGGGTAAACACATTCCACGCTCAACTGTGCCAACCGTGTAAACACATTCCACGCTCAACTGTGCCAACCGTGTAAACACAAACAGTCCACGATCAACTGTGTCAACATTGTAAACACATTCCACGCTCAGCTGTGCCAACCGTGTAAACACAAACAGTCCACGATCAACTGTGCCAACCATGTAAACACATTCCACGCTCAACTGTGCCAACCGTGTAAACACATTCCACGCTCATCTGTGCCAACCGTGTAAACACAAACAGTCCACGATCAACTGTGTCAACATTGTAAACACACACCACGCTCAACTGTGCCAACCGTATAAACACAAACAGTCCACGATCAACTGTGTCAACATTGTAAACACACACCACGCTCAACTGTGCCAACCGTGTAAACACAAACAGTCCACGCTCAACTATGCCAACCGTGTAAACACATTCCACGCTCAACTGTGCCAACCGTGTAAACACATTCCACGCTCAACTGTGTCAACCGTGTAAACACAAACATTCCACGATCAACTGTGTCAACATTGTAAACACACAACACGCTCAACTGTGCCAACCGTGCAAACACAAACAGTCCTCGCTCAAGTGTGCCAACCGTGCAAACACGCGCAGTTCACGCTAGGTTGTGTCAAACATGTACACACACATTCCACGCTCGAGTGTGGCAACCTTGCAAACACGCACATTCCACGCTCAAGTGTGGCAACCTTGCAAACACACACATTCCATGCGAGGGTGGCAACCTTGCAACTACAAATATTCCACATTCAAGTATGCCAGCTTTGCAAACATTCAGTCCAAAATTGCAAACACATATTCCATTCTCAAGCGTGCCAACCTTGCAAACACACATAGTCCATGCTCAAGTGTTTGTTTTTTTAAATAGTAAGTCATCTAGTGTTCTAAAATGTAAATTGTTATTTTTAGCAAAATACTATTAGGAAAAAAAATACATTTCAAACGTTCTCCAATGGCTGAACAAGTAGTAGCTCCAGTATTTGAAGCGATAAGAAGAATTATGAAAAATGAATTAGTTTTAATATCATGGCATTTTTTAAGAAACCATATACGAGCTCGACAGTAGAATAAAATCTGGTTGGTTGTTTGAATGGAGTTTTACGGCATTTTCAGCAAATATTAGGCTTTATGATATATGACGGTCGACGTTTTTCAGAGGCAGACCACGGCGGTCCTGTAACTAAATATGAAGGAGATACCTTCTATAACTGCCCATCTCGAAGCTCTGATATTGTTCCTTTTAGGTTACTGTATGTCTCTGATACTGTTCCTTTCAGGTTTCTGTTTGTCTCTGATACTGTTCCTTTCCGGTTAATGTTTGTCTCTGATATTGTTCCTTTTAGGTTACTGTTTGTCTCTGATACTGTTCCTTTCCGGTTAATGTTTGTCTGTGATACTGTTCCTTTTATGTTACTGTTTGTCTCTGATACTGTTCCTTTCAGGTTACTGTTTGTCTCTGATACTGTTCCTTTCCGGTTAATGTTTGTCTCTGATATTGTTCCTATTATGTTACTGTTTGTCTCTGATACTGTTCCTTTCAGGTTACTGTTTGTCTCTGATACTGTTCCTTTCCGGTTAATGTTTGTCTCTGGTATTGTTCCTTTTAGATTACTGTTTGTCTCTGATACTGTTCCTTTCAGGTTACTGTTTGTCTCTGATACTGTTCCTTTCAGGTTATTGTTTGTCTCTGATACTGTTCCTTTCCGGTTAATGTTTGTCTCTGATACTGTTCCTTTTAGGTTACTGTTTGTCTCTGATACTGTTCCTTTCCGGTTAATGTTTGTCTCTGATACTGTTCCTTTCAGGTTAATGTTTGTCTCTGATACTGTTCCTTTCCGGTTAATGTTTGTCTCTGATACTGTTCCTTTCCTGTTAATGTTTGTCTCTGATACTGTTCCTTTCCGGTTAATGTTTGTCTCTGATACTGTTCCTTTCCGGTTACTGATACTGTTCCTTTCCGGTTAATGTTTGTCTCTGATACTGTTCCTTTCAAAATACTTTTTAAAACTTGCTCCTTCAGCCTTGTATTTTCATATCAGAAATTTCAGTTGTATTCCTTCATTTTCAAGGTTACTTTTGGGTTGAAGTTTGGATACCTTTTGCAGTGTCTTGTTTGGGGTTTTGAGCCTGTGTTTGGAGTTATTTAAGTTAATGTTTGGGTTTATAAGTTTTTAAGTTGATGTTGCTGGGGTTTTTGGGGTTGTGGGTTGGGGGGGGGGGGGGAGGGGGGAGTGGTGGTGGTGGTGGAGGGGAGTGGGGCGGGGTCATGGTGTATATTCAAATTTAAGTGGCGTAAAATATAGGGTGCTTATATTTGGCGTGTTCACTTTTAAAGTTGGTGTTGTTATTTTCACGAGTGTCTGTGACCTTACAGCCAATTTGTATCAAAATGTACGTCGGATATAAAGTATGCCACTTATTGCTGAGCCTTAACCTATAACGCGGACTTGAACATACCAGATATACCAATTGTGTACATTCGTTCATTCCATTAAAATTTACTTAT
>JAWPHD010025553.1:0-15974 GCA_037043455.1 Cyrtodaria siliqua
ACAAGAACACGTATACAACTATTTCCATTTATCAAAAAAGATTATCAACAGTATTAATTGCTTTCAATATGAAAAGCATCAAAACAAATAAGAAACAACTGCTTCAACACTCGGTTTTATTCGTTGTCATTTATATATAAACGACTATCTTTTATATCTTCATATAGCTTTAGTTCGCTCCCACTCTGGAATACGGCTCAGCAAATCTGGGTCCAAGGCTACAATAAGACATGTGCATATCATAGAATAAGTCAGCGGCTAGTTGTGCCAGTTAAAACAAAAGCGACACTATAACTCGAGAACCGACGATTTTTTGACACAAAATACTCCGGATTTTAATGTTCTATTCATGTGGAAAAAAAATAATAATGTAATTTACGTGTAAACACCAAAAAATATATCATATTTAAAAAAGCAATAATTGGTGGTAATTGTACTAATGATTTTCTTACTTAGACGAAACAACAGAAAATATACAAGAGTAAATCTAAAGCATTTTCTTTTTTTTAAAGATATCAATGTAAACATTAGTGTGTTTCGTTGAGCACTCGAAAAACAGAAAACCCTCGTCAAAATGTACACACATGTTTACAAAAATGGTAGCGTTAAAACTCGGAGGGGATTATTTTTATTTACACCGTCCCGTTGTTAGGGATGATGACAAGATAAGAGTAAGGTGTGGTGCACCCTTGAACTGGGTTAAACTCCCCGGTGGTCCTGTTTGCCACTGAACGTTCCAAGGGCGGTACTCCTGTTGGCAACCCTTATATGTCTGTGATGTGCTTTTTTACTGAATGTGTTTGTGAAGTACTTGTTTTAATCACCTTTGCGTTGTAAAATTTATTGGAGTGACTGTATTTTGTGAATGCTACTCGTCCTGTTGGACTTGTAACCTTTTTTTCTATGCTTAATGCACATATGCACCGACAAACCACATCCTATGTGAGTTTTATGAGGCTAGTTATGTTACATTACTATAACAAAAAAAGGATACACACATCGAAACGGTTCTGGTAAAACTCCCTTAATCGGCCATTTTTTATCAGCGCTCTGCGTATAGTTCATCAAGGGGGCACTCCTCAGTTTCGCATGAATGTCCATGGTGTAAATCAGAGAAGAAATCAACTAAGCTATCTTTTAGGTCCATGGATGGTCTTTATAATAACTATGAAGCACATGTTTGATGTTGTTTTTTTTTAGTTTTGAGTTCTTCTACAGTTTATTTTGGTGTATTGGAATATGCATTCTTTTGGTTTTTTGCAGGCTATAAATAGAAAAATGTGAACCAATCACAAAAACTTCCTAAAAGTAGGTAAAATGGCTGATTTTCACTGACGGGGAGATCAGCATGGAATAACTTTTTAAAACGCCGGACTAGCTATGTAGAATTTAGCATTTCCTGATATGCAAGAGCATTATGAGTGCAAACATGACCCTGATATGTGCAGGAAAAAAAAATCTTTTATTTATTGACATTTGAAATATTGCCTAAAAGTGCATTGTTAGCATGTTTTAAGGGGTGGGGTAATCTTAAAGAAATGGGACTAAAGTTGTACAGAAAATTCTTTTTGATACTTTTACTTTGGTATGGAAACATGGGTAATTTTATTGTCTTCTAAGAAATGATTCAGGCTAAGAGCTTGTCATGGGTTTGATGATTGAGAAATGTACATTAAACTGTGGAGTGCCCCGCCTCCCCCCCCCCCCCCCCCCCCCCCCCCCCCCCAACGTAACATATAGTCTTGATCATCTTCGCGACGCTTGATTGTAAATACAAACGTTTTGTCTTGAAACAAGCAAGAGTCGCATACCGTAACATAGGAAGAACTACCACTTCCACTAAAGTTATACGTTCAACGAAATATGAAATGTAACAGATTTTTAATAAACAATCCAAAGAACGTTTTCACTGTCATACAGTGACTTCGGATACATTGAACATACTACTCATGCGTTGTGACATGCATATTTTAAAGTGTGTTCTCTATTGGGAGTCTAATTGTCACTCTGCATCAAGGCTGCAGCCCTGCAAGATGGCGTCTTCAAACAACACCACGGGAAATACCTGCCGAAGTGTATTTGAGACATACCTTGACCTGTCTAAGATCAGATGTGCTCAAACGTGCCAGTCAAAGAGTATATCGCCGGCGTGTAGGGGTGCAAACTACAACAAACACACACGAGCATGCGGTCTGAGTAGTGATACATCCCCAAAATATGACGGACACAGATCCAGACAAACGGTGGCACTTGTTGTGCTTGATATGCAAAAAGGTATTTAATGTCGAGAAATGTTATATAAAAGAGAGAAATACTGATACCTTGGACCCAACAAACGCAAACAAGAGCGACAAGTAGCAGACTCGCTTTTACTGAGTCTGTTCATGAGAGGTATTATAAGGTGCCACAACCTCTCATACCGCCCTAGCGACGGCGGTATTATTTTTTTTAAAGCCACAACGATTGGGATGCATGGTCCAAAAGACCAGTATTCTGATTTGTAGTCGCAACGACTTTTCATATCCCACCATCAACAAGCACATCTTACAACAGATATACAATGTTTCTTAACCTACTGACGACGAGGTATATGTATAACTGTTACCCTATAGATGTTGTAAACATATGGTGAGATCAGCTGTATATTTATTATTGATTTTGACCTTGAAGAACAGCTACAATTAGAATAGATGTAAACATGGGTACCATGTATTGCAAATTATTAATGCAAATTCAGTTATGATGATGATGTGGACTGTTCTCATTGGACGGTTTTAGTGGGGAAGCTTTTGGAACAGTCTATGAGAGTATATAAACGGGTTCTGGGAGTAGCTCAAAAATCCGTTTCAGTATTCTATTTTGGATTAAAGAGGCACTTACTGTTTTGTATTAAAGGAACATTGGATACATTTATTTGGACTTAATTCAAAAATTGGATATTAATGAAAAATTGGATTTGTGTATTCTGTAAGTGAATATTTTATGTCAATAAATTTGTTAATTATATGTTTTTGTTGATGGTTTTGCTTCCTTTCTTGTTACATTTAAAACTTGTAACATAAATTGGGGGCTCGTCCGGGAGATGGTGAACTTGCCTTGCTTGCCAAATCTAATTCTTTCATCTACAATTCAAACTTTCTCCTGTCTTTTTCTTCTTGCAATTGCATTTTTCTAAATTCAATTTATTTTTATTTTTCCATTTTTATTTCCGCTCTTTTTCTTCATTATCATTAATTTCGTTTTCCATTTTCAATTTTTCCAATTCTATTTTTTCTGTTTTGTAATTTAATTTCTTTTAATTTTAAATCATATTCTCTTTCCACCAACAAATTTAATGTCTCCCCTTCATAAATTTCTTGATTAACCAAACATAGCACCAAAATATTTTTAAATAGAAGATTTATATTTCGTAACTTATAATTTTATGAGTAGCAACAAATCTCTCAAGTTCAAAAATCATTTTGATTGTAACTGGTTTCACTCTTTATAATATTGAAAATGTACAAAATGTATAATTAATTTTGTGCTTTTATTATTATTTTTTTATTTTTATTATTATTATTGCCAAAAGCAATGTACAAATGTTTAAAGCACCGTAAAATGTTTCTCTTACCGACAAGAAAATTGAGCGCAATCATGATAAGTTGAGGCAACTTATTCTAATTGAAGAGTTCAAAAAGTGCATTAACAATGAAGTTAAAACCTATTTAGATGAGCAAAAGGCTGAAACCTTAGAAGATGCTGCACGTTTGGTGGATGCTTATTCGCTAACTCACAAGGTTTCTTTTGTTCTAAAAGCAATCCCTCAGCAGCATGCTTCATTTAAGAAACACTCTCACTCGTACGGCAGTACTTCTAAATCTCAGTCTGGCACATTAAGTACTAGAACTTCTAAACATCAAGCATCTAATGAGAATACTGAACAAAAATCCTTATCTCAAATTACTTGCAATTATTGTAAAAGGAAAGATCACCTCATTTCTGAGAGCTTTACTTTGAAAAGGAAGCAACAACAAACAAAAGGTGTAAAACCTACTGGTCTCACCTCTTTATAGTCTAAACCCCACGTCTTTTTGAGGTCAAGAAATCCCAGTCTGATTCTGTTATGGAGACATATGATCATTCATGACTAAAGGTTCCATATCACTAATTGGTTATTTGACCAAGACTATCCCTATTAAATATTACGTGAAACAGGAGCTTCTAAATCTCTTATATTAGCAGATACGCTGCCTTTTTCTGAGAAGACTTATTCTGGTACTAATGTACTTATTAAAGGACTATAGTGCGGTTATTTGACTGTCCCTCTCCATAATATTTATTTGTCATCAGCTTTGGTTACTAGACCTGTGGCTGTGGGAATAAGATCTGCTTTGCCATTTGAAGGTGTCCAATTGTTATTAGGCAATCGCCTAGCTGGAGATAAGTTCGTGATTAATCCATTTGTATCTGACAAGCCTTCTTTGGATCAATCCTCTGATCCCGTTGAAAAGGAAATACCTGATCTGTATCCGGATTGTGCATTTACTCGAGCTATGGCAAAAAGAGCCACTGAGAAAGGTCTTTCTTCTGAAATTAACTTAGCTGATACTTTTATTGGTCAGTCTTATAATACAGAGGTTAATACATCTCTTGATATTAGCCAATCTGAATCTCAGACGGACTACATTGAAAATAACATTCACTTACCAGATCCTTTTCCTTCTATTAGTTTGAATGACAAAAATCATGACAAACTATCGAGATCGCAACTTATAAGTGAACAGCATAGAGCTACTGAGATTTCTAGCTTATTTGATAGGGCCGTTAGGGAAGAAGAAGCTCCACAAGTTTGTTATTTTACTAAACATGGGATCCTGATGAGACAAATGGAAAACTATTATGTTACACGTTTTAAATGTAACGAGAAAGGAAGCAAAACCAGCAACACACAAATATAAAATTTAATACATTTATTGCCATAAAATATTCACTTACAGAATAAACAAATCCATTTTTTCATTAAAATCCAATTATTTAATTAAGTCCAAATAAAATTATCCCATGTTCCTTTAATCCAAAAAGTAAGTGTCTCTTTAATCCAAATTAATTTCCAATATTTCTGGTTTAGTCCAAATATCCAAATTCACTGATATTATGAATGAGCACAATTTGTATTAAATCCTCTCAAAATTATATTTTCTAAAAGCATCCAAACTAAATTAACTTTAATGAAGAATACTGAAACTGATCTCTTCAGCTACTCCCAGAGCCCGTTAATATACTGTCATAGACTGTTTCAAAAGCTTCCCCACTAAAACCGTCCAATGAGAACAGTCCACATCATCATAAATGTATTTGCATAAATAATTTGCATACATGGTAAACAAGTTTACATCTATTCTAATACTCATATTTTGCGCATATTCAATCACGAGTATTTTATGAACCCGTAAAAAACTCATACTTGTATGTGTCTCAACTTATTCGTTTTTCAAGAGCTTGTACACGAGTTGAGGACTTTAATATTCGTAATCTTTGTATAACTAAAAAGCTACTCAATCATTACCGTTACCATAAACTTCGTAAAACCTTTGCACAATTTTATTATCGTAACCCTGATTTTCTTTCCAAATATAAAAGTAATTTAAGGACTCTTCTGCGACAAGGACTATCACAACCTGACTTCTATGGTGATGTGATTTATAAACTTCGTAAGATTCATGGTCATGATCACTTTCATACTATCTTTGTTAAACTTGTTAAAAAGTTTATCAAAAGAGGTTATGACCCTATCATTTTGCAACGTACTGCATGCTTGGTGGTGGACCCTTTTACAGTTCGCCACTATGCTTTCCTCTTTAATTGTACGATGACCGGACAGGCTGTGGACCCTATGATGACGCCTACCTAAAGCCCACTGGGACGGTGGCGTTTGATGTTTATCTATAATCTTTCCTGTCGTGCCCTTAATGGTTTATTCTCTTGTTGCTCTGGCTTCTGCCAAGTCAATGAGTACCTACATTGTGGCTTTCTAGGCTATTGTTTTTTGTATTATATTTACACGAGCATATTTGTGTTTTACTTATATTGCCTATTGATGCTGCCTTGTTGGTTAGATATTAAATCATGGCGGGGATTTCTTTATTTACTCTGTCCTGTTTTAATGGGTTGACAGTAGGGTAAGTGTGAGGTTTGGTGCACCCTAGAACCGGTTTAAACCCCCAGTGGCCTACTTTGCCACTGACCGTTCCAAGGCGGTAGCCCTATTGTCAACCCTTTTGTGTTTGTGATGTCGTTTGCATATTTTATTACTATTGCCTTTCTGTTTGTCTGTTTACGTGTTTGTTTTTGTGTTTCGTGGTTGACTGTCGTCCTTGAATGCTGCTTTCCCTGTCCGATATTTTTATCCTTTCTTGTAATCGTCCCATGTGAAATCGAAATAGGAATGGAATGGACGAATTGAAAAAAAAGAGAAGAGAGAATAAACTACAAACAATACAATTAAAGTTAAAAGTGTGTTGTTGTTTTCGTTCATTTATTTTTACTATTTTTATTTTATAAATTAGATCTAACTCGGTAACAGTTCAATATATTTGATTAAAAAAAGGAAAAATAAAGATGAAATCACAATGAAAATGGGTATATATATGATAAAAAGATTAAAACATGGATGGTACGTTATTGTCCGTCATATCGGCACTCAGGCTCGGCCCACAGGCTAAAGCCTTCGTGCCGAAATTGGAGTCTCGGGCCGATATGTCGGACAATAACGCACTACCCATGTATTAATCTCTAATTATTGTCTGGACGTATCGTTTTTGTAAACATATATTACAGCAATGTTGTGCGCTTCGGTGTAGTTGTTTTTAAAGGACAAATGGCAATATTGTGACTTTCTAGGCTTTTGCTTTTGTCTCGCCTTTTCGAAGAAAAAAAGAGACATAGATGTTGGTTTTCCGGCGGCGGCGTCAACATTCAAGTTTTGCGTTTAGGTCATTTTCTCACAAACTGTATGCACTAGACCTTTTAAACTTTGCTTATAGTTGCATCATGGGTGGTACATCGCAACGTGATAAAGCAAATGTGGGAGTGACCTTGACCCTCCAAGCAAAGGGCAGATAACTTACTAATTTTTAGGTTCAACTTTTGCGTTTAGGTCACATTTTTACAAACTGTATGCACTAGACCTTTCAAACTTTGCTTATAGTTGTATCTTGGGTGGTACATGGCAACGTGACAAAGGAAATGTGGAAGTGCCCTTGACCCTCCAAGCAAAGGGCAGATAACTTAATAATTTTTAGGTTCAACTTGTGCGTTTAGGTCACTTTTTCACAAACTGTATGCACTAGACCTTTAAAACTTTGCTTATAGTTGTATCTTGAGTGGTACATCGCAACGTGACAAAGCAAATGTGAAAGTGACCTTGATCCTCCAAGCAAGGGCAGATAACCTTATAATTTTACCTTCAATTTTGGCGTTAAGGTCACTTTTTCAAAAACTGTATGCACTAAGAACTTTCAAACTTTGCTTATAGTTGTATCTTGAGTGGTACATTGCAACGTGACAAAGCAAATGTGGATGTGACCTTCACCATCCAAGCAAAGGGCAGATAACTTTAATTGTTACATTTACATCACTTTCTCATGAACTACAATTATGCACTAGATGTTTTAAATCTAATTTATAGCTTAATCTTTGGAAGAAAAACATATTCTATTTTGACATAGTTGTGTCTTCGGTAGTGCATCTTTTTTTGGATACCTTGATTTCATCTATGACCTTGACCTACTTTTTGGAGCTGATGATTTTTAGCTCTACTGGCCAAAGGCCTTCATTTTTCATCCGATCTTTACCAAACTTTACCAGATTGTTAATATAAATGAAAGCTCGCACAAGTTCGAAAACCAGCCAGATCGGACCAATTGACCCTTGATTTAGTTAAAAATGCTATATTTTGCCTCGTTAATACGATAGGGCTTTGATTTTTCATCTGATCTTTACCAAACTTTACCAGATGTTTTGCCTTTTTTATTATTAGTATATATATATATTTTTAAATAGATATATATTTTTTTGTTTTAATTTTTATTGATTTTTTTTTTTTTTTTATTGTTTTTTTAATTTTCTTATTTCATTTTTTTGTTTTTTTGGTGTTAGCCGTGTTAGCAGGAAGTATTGCTGTGCCTATTGCATTTTTTTCCCGGTTCGTTGAATTTTGATGGAGTTACGGCCCCTTGACATTTTTTTTAAAATTTCTTGTCGGCTCTAATACTCCTAAACGCCTTGTTGGATTTCGACGAAACTTGGCAGGAAGCATCGGTAAGATGTCTAGTTGTGCATATCGCGCTTTTGTTTCAATTTGCTGATTTGCGACGGAGTTATGGCACTTTGACTTTTTTTTACTTTATATTTCTTGTCTGCGCTACTCTTTCTAAACGGCTTGTTGGATTTCTACAAAATTTGGCAGGAAGCCTCAGTATGATGTCTAGTTGTGCAAAGCATGGTATATCAATGAACTTTTGGACAATTTCGAAAACCAGCTAGATGTAGTTAGTAACGACAGGTTATGGCCCTTGATTTGTTGAAAAATGCTATATTGTATTTTCCTTTGTTAAATCTGTAGTTACTTCATTTTTTATCTGATCTTTAACATATTTGTTTAGAATGTTAATACCCACCCCCACCCCCACCCCATTTTTATGAAATTTCATTCATAGAAGAAAGTGGGACAAATTAAAAAATACCCATGCCAGACTAGAGACAGCAGACTTATTGCCCAAGCGATCTAAGGCCATCCTATTTGATTTTTATCTCCTTTTGATAGTTATTTTTGATGTTATTTTTTATTTTTTTATCTACCTTTAATGTTATTTTTGATTTTTATCTACTTTTGATAGTTATTTTTGATGTTGTTTTTTATCTACTTTTAATAGTTAGTTTTGATTTTTATCTCCTTTTGATAGTTATTTTTGATGTTATTTTTTAATTTTATCTACTTTTGATAGTTATTTTTGATTTTTATCTCCTTTTGATAGTTATTTTTGATGTTATATTTTATTTGTTTATCTACTTTTGATGTTATTTTTGATTTTTATCTACTTTTGATAGTTATTTTTGATGTTGTTTTTTATCTACTTTTATTAGTTAGTTTTGATTTTTATCTACTTTTGATGTTATTTTTGATGTTTTTTTTTATCTACTTTTAATAGTTAGTTTTGATTTTTATCTCCTTTTGATAGTTATTTTTGATGTTATTTTTTAATTTTATCTACTTTTGATAGTTATTTTTGATTTTTATCTCTTTTTGATAGTTATTTTTGATGTTATATTTTATTTGTTTATCTACTTTTGATGTTATTTTTGATTTTTATCTACTTTTGATAGTTATTTTTGATGTTGTTTTTTATCTACTTTTATTAGTTAGTTTTGATTTTTATCTTCCTTTGATTTTTATCTACTTTTGATAGTTAGCTTTGATTTTTATCTCCGTTTGATAGTTATTTTTGATGCTATTTTTTATTTCTTATCTACTTTTGGTGTTATTTTTTATTTTTATCTACTTTTAATAGTTATTTTTTATGTTGTTTTTATCTACTTTTAATAGTTATTTTTGATGTTGTTTTTTATCTACTTTTAATAATTAGTTTTGATTTTTATCTTCTTTTGATTTTTTTTTTGATTTTTATCTACTTTTGATAGATAGTTTTTATTTTTATCTACTTTTGATAGTTATTTTTGATGTTGTTTTTTATCTACTTTTAATAATTAGTTTTGATTTTTATCTTCTTTTGATGTTTTTTTTTATTTTTATCTTTTGATGTTAGTTTTGATTTTTATCTACTTTTGATAGTTATTTTTGATGTTGTTTTTATCTACTTTTAATAGTTATTTTTGATTTTTATCTCCTTTTGATAGTTATTTTTGATGTTATTTTTTATTTTTTTATCTACTTTTGATGTTATTTTTGATTTTTATCTACTTTTGATAGTTATTTTTGATTTTTATCTACTTTCTACAAAACTTGCACATTTTGTAAATCATTATTACTAATTATTTGAAAAGTTTACTGGGAAATTTTGTTTGCATATTACTCTTGTTGGTAATATCATATTGCAACAAAAATATATTTAAAAATAAGGTAGAATACCGAAGAAAAATTGAAAATTTTATTTAATTTTTATATGCAAGTAGATTTAAAGTCAAAATAATAATGGATTAATAAATCGAGGTGATGTTTTACTGCTTGATAACTCCTTCAGGATTACCGTGTGTCCAATAACACTATAATATATATACTCTGTAAAAAAAGTTCTGGACAATGGCAGTGTTCGAACCTGTACAATGATCACTGAACCTTGACATTCGACCATAATCCTTATTATCTCATTTGATAATTCACAATAGATCAACAATCAACAATAATTATCGTTTACAATGAAAGTTTGCCAAAAAATAATAATCTTTTTATTGGTTACTCGAATGTGTCTGTGACTGTTACTTTTTATGGACTTTGCAACATTTTTTACAGACCCTTTGTGTGTTCGCGATATTTTTTAAAAATCAAATCTTGTTTGGAATTTACTGTTTCTGGTACCAAATTAACCGGGGAGAGTAGACCTTGGTTACTAAAAAAAGATACTTACATTTTGTCCACTAGTTTTATTTTTATATGACTTTATATAACCTGGTCCAAAACTTTTTTTACCGAGTATATATTTAAAAATGAAAAACGAGGAACAATACAAATATAGCGTGATCGTTTTCTACCGTTTATAGACAAATTGTTGGTATCCCAACTGTGCACCTCTTGTCGCTGATTTGTTTTTTCTACTGCTATGAAACATATTTAAGTTGAATCTTTCATAAGATATCCAGGCGGAGGTAAATAAAAAAGAGTATGAAAGAAGAAATTTAAAGGATATTAAAGGAGAAGCCTTTAATGGAACCTATCGGTATCGGGAAGACATATTGAACATTGACAACCCTTTCTTGTCTTCTATGGTAAACACTATTTGTTCTAAAGAACTTCAACTGAACATAGGTAACATTTCTGATAATGTTGCTTCTTTATTTGATTTACAGCTCTCTATTGAAAACCGAGAAAAATGGTTAGTTATACCCATTTAGATGGCAACTTCTTATCGGTTCTATTTTTCTCAATTTATTCATTTTTCTAGAGCTTGTACTCGAGCTGAGGACTTTAATATTCGTAATCGTTGTAAACTAAAACGCCAATCCACCAGGGCCACCGTTACCATAACCTTCGAAAGACATTAACACAATTGTATTAACGTAACCCTGGTCTCCTTTTAAAATAAAAAAGTAATTTAAGACCTCATAAGGACTGTCACAACCTGATTTTGGAGATTACTTCGGAACATCCTTGGTCATAATCACTTCCATACAATCTTTATTAAACTTGTTAAAACGTTTATCAAACGAGGTTATGACCATAGCTTGACCCATTTACAGTTCGCCACTATGTTTTCCTCTTTGATTTTACGTTGACCAGACAAATTGTGGACCCCATGAAGACGTCTACACAAATCCTAAAGGACGGTAGCGGTTATGTCTGTCCTAAATATTGTCTTGTCGTATCCTTAATTGTTTGGTCTCTCGTTGCTCTGGCTTCTTTCAAGTCATTGAGTAATTGCGTTTTGGCAGTCTGGGCTTTTGTTTTATATATATACATGACCATGTGTTATATACTTATATTTCTTATTAAAGCTGCCTTGTGTCATGTGTGTGTTAGAGAATATAACCGGGCGGGGATTTATTTAGTTACACTGTCCTGTTTTACTGGGATGACAATAAGGTATGAGTGAGGTTATGTTCCTAGAACCTGGCTTAAACCCCCAGAAGCGAATATTAAAGTCTCAACGCGACTGCAAGTTCTAGAAAAAAACGAATCAGTTAAAACAACTTGCTTGTAGAACATTTCCATCTAAATGGGGATAATTAACAATATCAAAATTCTCTTTTGTCATAGATCTTCTTAATTATTTCTCCATTTTCGATAGAGAGATGTAAAAAAAACACCTGTTGACCCCCTTTAAATGTATTAGTTGGTTTGCATTTTACAGGATTAAAGGACAAACTCTGAATATACACACTTTTATTTTGATCAAGCGGTTCAGCGTAAAACATTCGGCTTTAATTGTAACATAGATCCGATGTATCATATATACTTGTATACAGGAGATTTGCATACTTATGAACCTATTCCGGTACTTTTAGACAAAGTTGGCTTGTTTACACCCAGATCTCTCTTGCAGTATGCCCAGACGGCTGGACGCCATTCGAAAACTCCTGCTACCTACTGGGAAACGACGAAATGGCTAGTGCAGCCGCTCAGGTATATACACTTGTTTTCTTTTTTTTTGTGGGTGGGGGCACAAATAATTACATTGTTAAGAACAATAATACAGTATGATGTTGGAAACCCTTACAAAATGTTTTAAATAAGGAATGTTCTCATCCAATAAGGGGATTATTAGTTCCAGAACCCTTCACAGTGCACAGTGCGTATTGCATTCTGATGTATTC
Source organism: Cyrtodaria siliqua (assembly GCA_037043455.1). Taxonomy (NCBI): domain Eukaryota; kingdom Metazoa; phylum Mollusca; class Bivalvia; order Adapedonta; family Hiatellidae; genus Cyrtodaria; species Cyrtodaria siliqua. Next base: position 12,529 of record JAWPHD010025553.1, read on the forward strand.
GTATTTAAATGAACACGTGTAGATCTAAGGGAATTATTTTTTTCAATTGCAAAGAAACCGTTAAAATTATATTCTCGGTGTTTCTATAAATAACGACCTCGTATTAAATTCATGTCGTTGGTTAGTCTCGATCAGTCAGACCTCTCTCTCGAAACTTTTCTCCAAAAAGTAGATACAGCTTGAGTGTCTCAGGAAGATAGCTGTAGATTAATCGTTGACGCAATATCATAAACGTCATCCAGTGAAACTGCAGTTTGGATTGCCCACGATTCTAAAAATATACTCACAATGACTTCAGTATGACATTCATGTGAGGGCTACATTGAAAATCGTCAACCTGAGATATATGATAAGGCGATGACGGATCACATTTCGTATCGGGGACAAATTAACTCGACTGTTGACATCAAAAACCGAGGTTAACCGAGATGTGTCATGATTTACTACGTCACATGACGGTATTTCAGAGCCTAACACAATGGAAGTAGCTATACATATCGAACAGGAAAAATATCAATTAAGGACAACAGTCAACCATAAACACACACAGAAACAAAGAACAACTTTAAAGATGAATAAAATGCCAGATAAGACATCATAAACACAAAAGGGTTGACAATAGGGATACCACCTTGGAACCGTCAGTGGCAAAACAAGGGCCGCTGGTGGTTTAAACCAGGTTCTAGGGTGCACCAAACCTCACCGTTACCCTATTGTCATCCCAATAAAAGGGACAGTGTAAATAAAGATATGCCCGCCAGATTATAATCTCTTACAAGCAAAGCAGCATTAATAATCAATATAAGTAAACACATAAATGATCATGTATATATAATAGCTATAAAAACACAAGTTTACGTATTATAAGCGCCGATCGTATGCATGTGTCTTTGAATAAAAATGCTTCCATGGAATCATATCTCGAATAAATCTAGAAGGAATTCAAATTGGTAACGTCATACTAGCATGGCGGCGCCCTAATCCCAGTAGGTTACCACCAAAAGGCATTGACAATAAAAATCTATCTTCTAATCAACGCTTACTTTTACTACTGACCTTTCCAAGGCGGTAGCCCTATTGTCAACCCTTTTGTGTTTGTGATGACTTATCTTGTCTTTTATTCATCTTTAAAGTTGTTCTTTGTTTCTGTGTGTGTTTGTGGTTGACTGTCGTCCTTGAGGCTACTTTTCCTGTTCGATTTTTTTATCTACTTTTGCAATGTAATTTAGTTATTTATAGACTATTTACATGAAAGTGCTGATTTAATCTTCATTTGCTAATTTGCTAATTGTAATAAAGAAATGCAACACAAATCAAGTGTACTAAAACAAACACATGACTAATGTACTTACAAAATAATAAGCTTTGCCTCTTTACCGCCCTCGAAAATGTTCAATATCTATATACTGTAAATCTCCAACAATGTTTATAGTAAACGTTATTTATAAGACTGGATTTAATTATCAATTACAGGCTTTCTGCGAGGTGGCGGGGGCCAATCTGGTATTTTTGGAGACAGAGGCAGAAAATGAATTTGTGAAGTCAAAACTAAGGAACACAGGTAGATATATATTGGGTTGCATGAACAAATAAGACAACTTTCTTTATTAACTAATTCTTAAACTACATGCTTATCGTTTTAGCTGTTTTAGAGATAAAATATGTTTGAATAGGTCTTTCTCATTTTGGAGGTTTCCACTCTTTCCTCTTATATTGGGAATTCTATTTCGAATGATTCAATTCTTAGTATTCTCACTAATCTAAGACCATTATGTAATTTAGTAACACAACAAAAAACAATTAAATGAGTAATTACAAAGTATGCAACATAAAAACCTTAGAGTTATCAATATGGGTATCGTCTTTGAACGGTCAGTGGCAAAAAGGCCGCTGGGTGTTTAAACCAGGTTCTACGGTGCATCACATCTTATAAACGCGACAGCCTAAATAAAGAAATCACAGCTAGGCTATACTAGGAAACATTAATAAGCAATACATTATAACTCAAAGTAGATATAAAAATCGAACAGGAAAAGTAGCATTCATGGATGACAGTCAACCACAAACACACACAGAAACACAAAACAACTTTAAACAAAAATCCAAAACGGATGGGGTATTATTTATTTGAATTTCATATCCAAATGCATATTATAGGCATGAACATTGTCAATGATATGATAGATAACATTAATGCAACACTATTGATGTGAACATAATATCAGAAACAATATTTATTTGGCAGAAATAGTGCCCTTTATATTCGAAAAGTTTAGTGCAATTTTACTCTAAGATGTTTTGTTTTTTATGTTAAATAAATTTGTCCATAGAATTGTCCATTTTTTTAAAAAATGGCACATGAGACATCATTTCTAAATTAAATACGGCATGTTATTCTATGGACAAATTTATTTAACATAAAATATTCGTTTTTCTAGAGCTTGTACTCGAGTTGAGGACTTTAATATTCGTAATCTTTGTATAACTAAAAAGCTACTCAATCAGGGTTACTGTTACCATAAACTTCGTAAAACCTTTGCACAATTTTATTATCGTAACCCTGATTTTCTTTCCAAATATAAAAGTAATTTAAGGACTCTTCTGCGACAAGGACTATCACAACCTGACTTCTATGGTGATGTGATTTATAAATTTCGTAAGATTCATGGTCATGATCACTTTCATACTATCTTTGTTAAACTTGTTAAAAAGTTTATCAAAAGAGGTAATGACCCTATCATTTTTCAACGTACTGCATGCTTGGTGGTGGACCCTTTTACAGTTCGCCACTATGCTTTCCTCTTTAATTGTACGATGACCGGACATGCTATGGACCCTATGATGACGCCTACCTAAAGCCCATTGGGACGGTGAAGTTTGATGTTTGTCTATGATCTTTCTTGTCGTGCCCTTAATGGTTTATTCTCTTGTTGCTCTGGCTTCTGCCAAGTCATTGAGTACGTTCATTATGGCTTTCTAGGCTATTGTTTTTTTGTATTATATTTACACGAGCATATTTGTGTTTTACTTATATTGCCTATTGATGCTGCCTTGTTCGTTAGAGATTAGATCATGGCGGGGATTTCTTTATTTACACTGTCCCGTTTTAATGGGATGACAGTAGGGTAAGTGTGAGGTTTGGTGAACCCTAGAACCGGTTTAAACCCCCAGTGGCCTACTTTGCCACTGACCGTTCCATGGCGGTAGCCCTATTGTCAACCCTTTTGTGTTTGTGATGTCGTTTGCATTTAATGTTACTTTTGCCTTGTTTGTCTGTTTGCGTGTTTGTTTCTGTGTTTTGTGGTTGACTGTCCTCCTTGAATGCTACTTTCCCTGTCCGATCTTTTTATATTTCTTTTCAGAACATTTGTAATTGATAATTATCTCGATTTGTGTAAAGTTTCAGGTCATTCCATGACCATTAAGTAAGATTTTACTCTTTTTTT
>JAWPHD010025554.1:0-15974 GCA_037043455.1 Cyrtodaria siliqua
ACTTCAGGACTAACCATTATATACTTTACAACTAACTATTACAGACTTTAGGACTAACCATTACTGATTTCAGGACTAACCATTACTGACTTCAGGACTAACCATTACCAACTTCAGGACTAACCATTACATACTTCAGGACTAACCATTACTGAATATGCATTACCGACTTCAGGACTAATCATTACTGACTTCAGGACTAACCATTTGACTTCAGGACTTACCATAACAGACTTTAGGACTAACCATTATATACTTAAGGACTAACCTTACCATTACTGACTTCAGGACTATCCATTACTGACTTCAGGATTAACCTTTATTGATTTCGGGACTAAGCATTACTGATGTTAGGATTAAGCATTACTGACTTTAGGACTATCCATTACTGACTTCAGGACAAACCATTACTGACTTCAGGACTAAGCATTACTGACTAAGCATTACAGACATCATGACTAAGCATTACTGACTTTAGGACTAACTATTACTGACTGCAATACTAACCATTACTGACTTCAGGACAAACCATTATCGACTAACCATTACTGACTTGAGGACTTATTATTACTGTCTTCAGGACTATGCATTACTGACTTCATGACTAACCATTACTGACTAACCATAACTGACTTTAGGACTAATTATTACTGACTTCAGGACTAACCATTACAGACTAACCATTACAGACTTCAGGACTAACCATTACTGACTTCAGGATTAAGCATTACTGACTTCAGGACTATGCATTACAGACTTCAGGACTAACCATTACAGACTTCAGGATGCATTACTGACTTCAGGACTAAGCATTACTGACTAACCATTACAGACTTCAGGACTAACCATTACTGACTTCAGGATGCATTACTGACTTCAGGACTAACCATTACTGACTTCAGGAGTCAGAACTAAGCATTATTGACTTCAGGACTAACCATTACAGACTAACCATTACAGACTTCAGGACTAAGCATTACTGACTTCAGGACTAAGTATTACATATTTCAGGATTAACCATTACTGAAGAAGAAGATTGTTGTGTGCTAGTATAAGGGCCGGTTCCTTTTTTCCTGGACCAAGTGTTTCGATGCATATATAAGAAATTGCTTATTTTGATTACGTTATCGTCTATTTATATAATTAGTCATAACTAATTATAATAACAGAACGTAATCAAAAGATGTAATATCCTGAGTTTCGATGTGCATCTTCTTTTTACTTTGACATTGAACAGTCTCACGGAACCCACACATGATGTGGTTTTCCAGTGCTTATGTGTGCTTAGCACAGAAACCTATCATTTTTGTTGTGTTTGTTTGAATGGTGTTTTACGTCATATTTAGCACCATACATTAGGCCATATGATAGGTCGATAGTCGATGGTAAGATGCGATGGTAAGATGGCCCTAACAGGACACCGTAACATTAGTTACAGGTAAATATTGTGGGTCCCACTTTATTTACATATAATAATCAAAACTTTTTTTTTCAAACTCACGAATGTATTCCTACATACTTCTTAAGGTCTATCGTCATGTTTCCATGTATACATTTCACTGAATAATAGTCAGACAGTTATTTGGTTTTGCTCAGTATCTGCTTACTTACGGACAGTGTCCCTTTAAGACGTTTTCTTAAAATTGTTAACAAGGTTATGGATAAATAAAACCTACAGCTATATATTTATCTTAACCTAGAGGGTTTGCAGTGATCTGAGAGGTTAATAATGATATTTAAAAATCTTTTGAAAATGAAAAAATCTTTAATTTTGACTTAAGTAATATTTTCCACTTAAGTTGCTTTATGAATACGGGCCCTGAAGTAATGACTACATTTTAATTGTAATCTCCGTGACGATCCCTTTTTCTACCTCCAATAAATGGACATGATTGTGTTGTTGTTGTTTTAAAAAAAAAAGAGTAAATGTCCAAGCGTAAAAAAGCACAATGAAGGTATATACACATATATATATATATATATATATAGGTATATACTCGACTTTCGCTCATTATATACACTACTATTTACCAGGGCCCGTATTCATAAAGCAACTTAATTGGAAATTATTAATTAAGTCAAATTTTAAGATTTTTACATATTTTTAAATATCCGTAGATCTATTAACCTCTCAGGGAAACAAACCATCTGTTTTAAGATAAATATTTAGATGTAGGTTTTGTTTATCTATAACCTGATTAACAATATTAAGAAAACGTCATAAATCGATAGAAATAGCTGTATAAATGAATGGTAAAATTTGTATTAAGATATTGCTAATACGGACCCAGAAAGGAAAACCTGGGCCCGTATTCATAAAGTAACATAAGTAGAAAATATTGCGTAGTGAATGTCAAAATTTAAGATTTTACATATTTTCAAATACCCTTATTAATCTCTCAGCGACACTACACTGAGCACCTATTTTAAGATAAATGTTTTGCCGTGGATTTTAGGCCTGTAGTTGGCCGAGTCACTTTTATTTCCTTTTTTGAATAATGGGCTTACCATGGCTTGGGACCAATCTGACGGAACAAGACCAAAGTCGTATGATTTTTGAAAAATTACCTGGAAAATTGAAGCAATGATGTTACTGAGTTGTTTCAGGATAACAGGTTTTACTTCGTCGGGTCTGGCCGCTTTGTCTGGTTTAAGGTTCGATAAAAGTTTCTGTATGCCATTTAGGTCGAACTTTATGTTGGGCATAGAAGGGTACTTACTTTTAAATCTGTGTCTGAAATATGCATTGGTATTGCATTAGCTGGGGTGAATACAGACTGAAAGTGTTTGTTTAGTGTGTTTGCTTTGTCGGTGTTGCTAGTGTGCATGGTGTTTGTGTTTGTGTCCTCAGTGGGGCTATACCTTGGGAGTCTTGTCTAGCACTCTTAATTAGAAAGAAGAGTTTTTTGACTGAAAAAGTAGACTTACCTATGTCGTTTAATGATGAGTTTATATCAAGGATGTCTTCTAAATACTTATTATGAGATATCCTGATTTCTTGTCTTACTAAATGCTTAAAGTGATGAAAATGTTGCCTGTCTTTAGGTTTACCTGATTTCTTTTGCTTGTGGAATAGTCTCTTTTCCTTATATGTCAGCCATGTTTGACTCCAAAACCAAATTATTTGTTTTTATTTTTTAAAGACACAGTTCCCAACGCTACTTGGTCAGGGAAAAAGCATGGGAAGCTTGAATATTTACAGCCAGCACGCTTCATGGCTGATCAACTCAGGTATATAAATTGAGGCCCACTGTTAGTTTTATTTTTATTTTTATAGCATTGCTATATTGAGGGTAAGAATAGCTTAACAACACTTTGTAATTTACTTTAATGAAAAGATATGTTTATAATTTAGCTTTTGAATACAAAACTTATCTGGTATTTCTTAATTGTTTTTAGACCACTAATCACAGCACAACACAATAAATATACAACATTCTTTAACGTGTTATTATGTGTACTGGTCACAAATGTATTTATTGGGCGGGCCTCATAATCTGAAGAAAAATTGAATATCAATCCCACTTTGCTCATGAAATTGTATGGCTAACAGTGATTTACAGTTACCTATAGAAATTCTCTCCCCCCCCCCCCCCCCCCCCCCCCCCCCCCCATACAATAGTCTCGAAATATGTCTTTAAGGACCCGTGACATGTATGTCATATTGGTAAAAGCCCTTGTGGTTTTTCAGGAAGAAGTTGCCACAAACTTGTATTTTGGAAAAATATTTTTTAGCTGTGGAATCAATCTTGAATTTTCGGTCAACGTGGTTAATCAAGTTACGGACAGACGGTCGTGCGACGGACGACGCACCCCGACATAAGCTCTGCTGATCTGCCTCATTCCATCCACGTACACATACCACTCCACGTTAAATCCGCGCTTGATTGCGCATGTGAATAATATAGTCGTGTAATTCTTATGCTAAACTTCTACAATCATGGCCGACGATGTCCGTGTTTTGTGTTTATTTTATGTTTTAATCGTTTCTATTATTCCAGGATTGTGTGTTAATATAACTTCTTTCCCAGCAGAAGTTGAAGCGATAATTTTAATTTCTTCCGATTCACAGCGGGACTCAACAGGCTCGCTTATTTTTCAGGTGGAGACAGAAGCGAACATCGCGCTGGTTGGTAGAAACTTTTCTGTTGCAACACAGCTCGCATTCACAAAACGTGCGTCAGAAAGGGGAACACACTGTGAAGAATATGGACAGTTAAGCACGACGTTTGGCATTGATGAAGAGAAAGTAAATGATACGCGAGGGTATTTTAAGATAAGTTTCAGTAAAGTAACGGAGATTGGAAGTTATTTTCACATTTGCGTCCGACAGGGAGAGGATACACGATACTCGTGGATACACCAAGGTGCGGATCCCCTTGTACGCTTCACTGTGGCAGACACCCAGGGTACTTTTATGCCACTTGGGGTTCAGATATCAATTTTAGTTTTACTGCTTTGCCTTTCAGGATTATTCAGTGGGTTGAACCTTGGGTTAATGTCCCTGGATAAAACAGATTTGAAAATAGTCGAGAGATGCGGATCACCCAGTGAAAAAAAATATGCCAAGGTGATATCACCATTGAGGAAACGTGGAAACTTTCTACTGTGTACTCTATTGCTTGGCAATGTCTTGGTCAATAACAGTCTTACAATTTTGATGGACAACATTACAAATGGGTTGATAGCTGTGATAGGATCCACTTTTTTCATCGTAGTATTTGGAGAAATTATTCCACAGGCGTTATGCTCTCGTCATGGTTTATGTATAGGGGCTAAGACACGATACATAACAATGATGTTTATGATAATAACCTTTCCGCTATCCTTCCCTATAAGCTTACTACTTGACAAGCTTTTGGGGGAAGAAATTGGACAAGTCTACAACCGTGAAAAATTGCAGGAACTGATCAGAGTTACAAAAGATTTCAGTGCCCTTGATGAAGATGAAGTAAATATAATATCTGGAGCTTTATCATTGACTAAGAAAAATGTATTAGATATAATGACACGTATTGAAGATGTTTTCATGTTGGAATACAATGAATGTATTCTAAATTTTGAGACAATGTCCGACATTATGAAAAGGGGTTATAGTCGTATTCCAGTATATGAAAACGATAAAAGCAACATTGTCGCTTTACTGAACATAAAAGATTTGGCCTTAATCGACCCAGATGACAACACACCATTGAAGACTGTTTGCAAATTTTACCAGCACCACTTAATCTTTGTCTTTGATGATCACAAGCTTGATCAAATGTTGCAGGACTTCAGACAAGGTATTTAATTTTAATATTTCTGTTTTTATTAATAATTGATTTAATATCACTTAAAAGTATGTACATGTAGTTTAGATGTCAGAGCTCGATTAAGATTATTAAATAAGATATATATATTTTTTTTTAACTGGGACACCAACCCAGAACAGGTTACATGTATACGGCTCATAGGAATTAACATTTCAGTGTTTGAAAAGGGTGTCAGAATAAAAATATAAACTGTTTTACAAAGGGTGTCAGTGCTCACGGAATATATTTTTTTGACAGGCAGGCTCTGAGTTAATATTGACAGGTCCTGAATTAATTATATAGTAAAATATGGCAAAAGGGACAAGCCCCAACCAGATTTTGACAGGCCCTGGGCTTGGGGCTATCCTGTTTCGTGAGCACTCAGTATAACTATTCTGAAAGAACAAAAGAACAAAATGTCAGGTCGAAAAGTGAAGCGCAGTATTATCATATACATTTGGCCTCAATAGTACCCTCTAGCATTGTGCAGGCTGTCTTGTCTCGGGGCTATTTGTGGAATATTTCTCATACAGTTACATGTACGTTACATAATCGGTCTAGACAATCAACATACAAGATAAATTATAAATCACTGGACAGTCCAGTGTTCCCACTGACTTTTTCATTTGGGGGTACATGTACCCCCTACTGTTAAATTTTGGGGGTACACTACAAATTTAGGGGGTACACTATGAATTTTTAAGATTTTTAAACATTTCAACATACTTTATTTGCTACTGAAGGCATAACAATACACAGCACAGTGTAATATTCAAGTTGACAACAGTTACAGTAAATCATTTCGTTCAAGTAAAAATCCAATACCAGTCAACACGTTTGCGCATCTATAAATAGTACACGGGAGAGACGAAACACGATTTGAATTAATTATTTGATCTTCATTTATTCTATTATTAAGTTTTTATTTTAATTTTAAATATACTTACTAAATCTGAAAAAGAAATAAGTCAAAACCACCAGAATGAGATGTCGATGTTTTCTCTACTTTCATTTAGGTAGCGCGTGCGCATATGACATCATAACCAATCATCGTGGTATGCACTAGGCAATTGACGCAATTACTCGGGATAATGTTTTCGTAAACAAAGCGTTTTAGTTGCGTTTTGATTTTTCAAAAAATATTCGGACAAAGTGGACGAGAATTTGAAAATCTACCGACGGTCATGCTTTCTTATTATCAGACTTGTATTTTTTCTGTGCGTGCATGCACGTACGAGGTCAGTTTTCTGTGCTTGATTTTTCGTTTTCATGCGTCAATCACGCACATATGTGTGTGAATGGGAACACTGCAGTCTTACATACATGTTAAAAATGATAAAATCTTAATACATGTAAATCTAGTTCCTTTACTGAATATCTAATTGAACAGAATAATGATTGCGCCACAGTCAATTAATTTCCATTTTGTTATGCAACAGGTACTACATGTATCTTAAGTTGTTTTTATTGTGTACATAAAACAGTGCATAACAAAAAAGTTTAGAAAAGTAATATCTACCTGCACAGGGTTCTCAATAAATGGCATTTGGGCCGTTCAAAATCGCCTAGTTACGAAAAAGGAAAGTACCCAAACCGTTTCCATTTTAAATTTTCAAAATCCGCCAACAAATAAAAAAGTTATTGCCTTTTAAATTCGGCGAATCGAATAACGTTCGTCCGGTCCCGCAGTTGTTATCGGCGCCGTTCAATAGACTACGCATACAGTAATCCGTGTCATATTGGCGACTGGTGACCTTGGAATCAAACAACTCAAAAATGAAGAAAAGAAAAATTGAACAAACAAAACAAATACATGATTATTTTTGCCCTGTGTCGCGTCAGTATAAGGAAAAAGAAAATGAAACAGTTGCAAGCATGAATTTCTTTTTCTCTTTATTGTTCAACGTTTTATTTTCTACGTTCACAGCATTCGTTACATACACGGCCGGTTTATTACGTTTGACAACAGTTTTGGAAATTGGATCGTTATTTTTTTACAGTTTATTCTGCACAAGATCTGCATGAGATTTGCATGCATTATAACAAAGAGGTAAATTTATTATTTTGTTTCAAAAACTATCGTAACAATTAAGATAAGACAGTGAATCATTCAGGAATCAATTAAGATAAGTGATTCCAAGGCGGAAGTTGGACGCCCCAACACCAGAAAGGTTGAACAATCCAGTGACAGTAGGAGTTCAGACCGACACAAGTATCACATTGAGCATTGTCACACCTTGCAGGGAGGAAATTCGGGCAGTGCTCAAGGAGATACTTGTGGAGGGGGAGGATAACTGCTCCTCCAGTTCCTCAGATGAGGACAGTGACATGGATAGTATGTGTTATTGAACTTTGTAGAGATAATGGAAAGTATTTGTTGTTGAATTTTGTAGTTATGTGAATATGTGGTGTTCAGAATACAATTTTCAAATGGATATGTGTTGTTGAAGTTTGGTAAATATAATTGTCAGCATACTGCACTACCTCTAAATACAGATACAACTACTGCACTGCAGTACTTGTATCTGCACATAGAGGAATATTGCTTATAAAATTGCCCTTTAAAGGCATTCAATTTTATTTTAATATTATTATCAATTTTTTTTTTATAAATTTTTCGTATAATGGTCTGTTTAACACCCCAAGTAATAAATGACCGCAATAAACATTACATAATCCGTTCACGCCCCCTGTGATGTCGCCACGCGCTTATCAATTATCGCTTGTAAAAGTTGTTAAATCCCTTAATTGGCACTTGGTTGTCGGATAATCGGCATTGTTGATACACGCAAACATCATGTGAATAATGGAACGAATAGCCAATCAGATATGCTGTTATTTGTTATCTTTCGGACGATTGACCAATCAGACAATCCAACAGTACGTACAGTTTCCTGTTTGTTTTTCTGTACACAAACTACGAAGAGATGAAATTAATTTGTGCACGCACTATTATGAACATAGTCGCTACTTTCATCTGCATTAATAGCTATCCCATCATGATCCAGATAGGTAGCAAACTCCCATGTGTATTGTGAACTGTGAAAACACTTGCAATAAAGTAATTAAAACATTGAAACAATAAGAAGTTTGAATATTGTGCCTGGCTTCGTGTCGGCAGTTTCAATTTGTCACAACTTTGAGATCGACAATTAATGACATAAAACTACATTTTCCTACTATTAGAAAATGTAAAAAGGCGGGAGGTATACAGTACTGGTTCTACCCAGGAATAAGTGAATGTCCGTGATCTGCCTCCGCTACTAAAATCTACCATCATAGAAAATGAAGTAAAAAGAGTATGGAAGGAGAAAGTGGAAATTGCCGAACACGATACATATACAAATATTGCAGTCTCGGTTTGATTGCGACTTTTCGTGAGTGGTAGTGAAAAATGCTAGCTACCATTCACGCCCTTTAGCCCCGGGTTGTGCAGAACTCAATATTAAAAATCTCAATACAGTCGATTCCGTTTAATCGCATATCGGTTAATTTCATATTTCGGTTAATTGCATAAAGTTTTGAAACACAAAACCGTTCGTATTCTTTTGCATGTAAAAAACCCCGTATAATCGCATAGGTTTTTGTAGTACAAACTTTTCAGCCATACAACACTTTCAACCAACCAACCAGGCTATTGAAATTCTTTGTAATTGGTTTGTTTCATCCTTCCTTTTATTTCCATGTAGCAAGTATAGCGATACAGGTCCGTTTTACCCTCTTGGGCATTTTGTTTGCTCATTAAATATACGGTAAGCCCCGAGGTTATAATGCAAGCATAAGAAACCTGTATGCAAATGTAAGTTGACAGAGATGATGGGGCATGATAATACAGACGAGATTTATGTTGACATAAGTATTATAAAATATTACATCTGTGTCATAAAGATCTCTAGTTTGACCTTGAAACACAGTTACCAACAATTCTTCCAAATCACCTCCAGTCCCATTAATTTACACTGTTTTTGATCTGTTAACATTATTAATTTATGGATTACTAGTATTGATTACCCTGTATCAACGCAAATGGATTCTCGATGAAAACAAGTCACAGTTGTGCAACGAAAAGTTAATACTGCCTGTATTATGTAGTTATTTGGCATATCAGTGCCATTATATGTGTCCTGACGATTGCTATTCTAATATCACGGTTTCTCCCTTACAGTGTCACGGATTTTCTACGACAATAATATTACAGGGTTTATGAATGCAGGGAATCGTAGCTACCGGTAGGTTTGAGAGTGTGATGGCGGTTTCTTTTAAAGAATGATCTTCCATACGCATAAGGCCACAAAAAATAAGTTCTGTTTCCGGTAACATGCTCCAAAACAATTCGGGTCGGTAGGTTGGCTTTTTTTAATTATTATTATTCCGAAGACAACATATTTTCATCCAAAGAGAATCTTCCGAAATTGAAATCATCCATCATTTATTTTAATATCAGAATAATATTTAACCTTTGAACTTGCAAACACACATAATATTTGTAAGAATCAAGTTTATTTCCTGGGAGAAATTCACTTTGGGAAAAACAGTTATGTTGATTGCAAAAATGGCGGACAATTTTTTTTGTATATTCCGCGAAAGTGGGTGAGGTCAAACACCTTGATACCATATTATTCACTCAATTTTGAAAAAAGTGTTTTCATAATAGGTAAATTAAAACTTTTATTTTGTGATTAATATAGATTTTTCAACATCTCGTGCTTGATTTTATCACGAAAATCAAACTTCAAATAGACCTATACTTTACAAGTAGCGACAGATATTGGGTACTGCCCATGCGTTGAAATAGCTATAAGATCTAGCAGTGGGCGCGAGATGGAGTAAATAAAAAATGTCTCCCAATTAATTTCATGTGCAAAATGGTTTTAGTCTCTCTTTTTCCGATGTTGTGTTTACATTTTTCAGTGGTAATTGGGCTACTTTCAACCATTGTGTCATCACGAAAGGGAAATATTAGTCGCTAAGCGACGCGACTGATAAAACACTGCCGAATAGTCGTGATGATTATCGTCATCGCCGTCTTCAAAAAAGATCGCTGATAGCAATAAAAAAATTACGGTCGCCGGCAAAAAATTACGGTCGGTCAGGTGACCGGAAACAGAAAATTTTTTTTTTGGCCTAAAGGAGTAGATGTTAGCACATCTATGGAATATGAAAGTGATGATTCCACCTTAAAGGGACATGCGGCAATCAAGTTTAGACAAGCTTATTTTTTTTACATAAAAAAAATGCATTTGTTTAATCATTAATATTAATTTTAAGAATAGTTTAAGGCAAATTGTTTTTTTGCATATTACTAACTGTTGATTATATTTCATTAGTAATATATTCAAACCCATGATAGAATAACGAAAAAAAGTTTAACAATCAGCATTGTATTTAAATATATGCAATAACGTTTTAAACCCGTTTATAAATTATAGTCAAACTGATACTGGATTAATAAATTGAAAGGCTTATTTAATGCTCAACCTGCTGCTAGAGGCATAAACGGTAGCAAGCATTTTTCATTACCAATTAATTAACGTTATGAACAGTCTGGATCAAGCCTAGACTGCAATATTTTTTGTATTTATCGTGTTCGGTGATTTCCAAATTGCTCATTTCGTGCTCTTTCTCCCTTTAACGAGTACACCAGTGAGATCTGGCTGGTTTTTGAACTTATCCGAGCTTTCATTGACATTAACAATCTGGTAAAGTTTGGTAAAGATCAGATGAAAAATGAAGGCTATATCTTAACGAGACAAAAGTTAACGACGGACGTACGATGGACAGACGATGGACAATTCGGCATCCCATAAGCTAAAAACGAATAAATTCACCGTGGTACAATTCCCGTCTGCTTCAATGAACGCTTGCATCATGTTCATAATGTTATTATGCAATCTCCTGACCAATTTAACATGTAGAGACAAATATTTACGGCGTTATCGTCGCAGATTTGTTATTGTCATCGACACAGCGAGCATAAATGGCATTATTTTCGTAAAAAAATCTGACATCCAAACTGTTTTTTTTTTTGGCTAAACATAAATAAAAAACGGCATGGCCTAATGATGGTTGTGTTCATAGTTTTTAATTGTTCTCTGACTGAACAGTAGGCATGAATCACACTTTGTATCATTTCCGTGTATAGTTTTATAATGGAATAGTTTAATGATTAATCTCGTAATTTGGTTCAGCTGTCTATATTATTGCTTTTTCCTGTCTCTGTGACATTCGATACAGTGTCTAACTGCTTATGTACATGTTGAATACCACAGAGAATAATGTTTGCGTCTGCTAGTTAGACTCTGAAAAGAGAAAAATCTTCTTTGAGTAACCGTTACAGTAAAAATATTGTCGTCGAAACACCGTGACACTTTCAGGGAGAAACCGTGACATGCATTTTTTTTTAAAACTTCTTTTTAACCCTATGACAAACAATATGAACTAATTGTTATTTTCTACTGGTTTGTGTACATGTTTTGATAAAGCATAATGTATTAAAGTGCAAACGTTTTGAAGTTTTAAGAATTCTTTCATTTTATAAATTGATGTATAAAATGTGGTTTATATAGAAACTATGCAAAATACTTTTATTAAACATATTAGCATATATAGGGATGTATTTCGCGTGAGAAAATATCTAAAAAGCAAAATGCTTACCATTTTCATCCAAAATCCACATTTGTAAACAGACATCGTTGAGAATCATTGAGTATATTTGACTATTCATGGCGAAACCGATACCACTGTCGATGAGCAACCGTGACTGGTTTTTGTCGAGAATCCATTTGCGCTGTTACCGGGTTTACACCCTGTGTAAGGGATAATATTGTATGTATGAGGTGTGTACAGACTGCCACACTTGGTGTATGATTCTATTTAGATATGTCATGATTGTACAAGAAGTGCATGTTTTTTTTAGTCCCCCACCGGTCCCGGGGGCGACTATAGGTTTGCACCCTGTCCGTCCTTCCTAAATGCTTGTCCGGGCCATATTTTTAATACTATAAGACTTTGAAATACCAAACTTGGTATGTGGATACATCTTGGGATAGCGGTATGTCGCGTACCAAAAAAAGTCATTGTGACCTCTGTCATAGAAAATGTTCCGAAAATGCTTGTCCAGGCCATATTTTCAATACTATAACACTTAGAGATACTAATCTTGGTATTTGAATACATCTTGGGATAATGGTGTGTCGCTTACCCAAATAAGGTCTTTGTGACCTTGACCTGTGATCTCTGTCATAAAAAATGCATAGAAAATGCTTGTCCGGACCGTATTTTCAATACTATAACACTTAGAGATGCCAAACTTGGTATGTGAATACATCTTGGGATAGCGGTGTGTCGCGTACCAAAATAAGGTCATTGTGACCTTGACCTGTGACCTCTGTCCTAGAAAATGCTTGTCCGGACCGTATTTTCAATACTATAACACTAAGAGATACCAAACTTGGTATGTGAATACATCTTGGGATTGCGGTGTGTCGCATACCAAAATAAGGTCACTATGACCTTGACCTGTGACCTCTGTCGTAGAAAATGCTTTGTCTGGACCTGTGACAAAGGCTGCGAGGCTGATCTGGGTTTACAACAGACGCAAAGGCTGTTATAGTCATGCTTAGCGGGTTAAGGGTTAAATATACATGTACTTCTTGTAAGGCCGTTTGATGTCAAGTCAGCTTACAAAGGTCGCAACTTACCGATCGTGTGTAAGTTTGTCTGTGCTCACAGTAGTTTAAATTTACTTATTTTACATCGATTGTAACAAAAGCTCTTTGAACTTATTTTGATCACTCTCGATGTCTTCCTGGGTAGAACCAGTACTTAGCAAATGCAGATAAAGTGTCTTGCTCAGAGACACAACACATATATGATAATGGCGGGGATTAAACCCACGACTTCTCGATCCTATGTCCCACGCTTTACCACTTGACCACAGCGCTCCACAGAGTATGTGAACAGGTTCACTGGAAGGTGTCTCTTAAGTACACTTTATTTAGTAACCACCTTAGCCTATTTTATTGTAAGTGGGCATTTTTAAAGTTTTGTTTCTAAGTTAAACAAACCTGATGAATGGGAAAACACTTGAACTAATACATAATACCATTTGTATGGATGTCCGGGTCTGCATCTGGATATGGTCAGTATGTTGTTTCTTTCTGGACTCAACATGGTGTGCCAATATTTGAGTCACTGTGACCTACTTTCTCGTTCTGATTATCTCCCACCACCGCAGGTGGAAGCAGGATGTAGTAATGGCCTCTCCGCCAGTACTTACAACAGTCCGTTCCATTTCGTGTTCGCTCCATGACTTGTTTGCATGGAAGGATTTCAAAATAACCTGGCACATTTTAATTATTTTACTTATCTCATCAAGATGATGTGCAGGACATAACACCCATGTCAGTATCAAGCCAGGTCTTTCTGAAGGTCAGGTATCTTCAAATTATCATTAGACATATCTTCAAATTATCAATATACTAGGCTAGCGCTAGGCTAAACATTTCTTAAGCCAGATTAGAATGTCTTTAGCCAGATTTTTGCAGAGATATTTTGAAACTTTAATTGGTTTAAACATATTTTATTTCCATATTATACAACATGCATATATAAATAGTACAAAGTTAATAGGATTGGAACGAAAGAAAGCAATCTTATAAATTGACTTGCACAATATTGATAACTTAAAACTTTTTAAAAATTGTGTTCGAAATAATGTAATTTAATTTTTAAACATTGTCAAGGCTGAACTTTTAAAAAGGGCAGAATGAGTGCATGTTGGAGTCTGTTACTCATTCTCTGGCTGTTTCCTGTTAACAGGGGTTCCAAAGAAGCTAGAAGGATCGCGTTGCATTGTGAGACAAAATTCAGTAATGCTACATAATGTACACCACGACATTATAGAATAAGTAATGAAAGCCACTTCATTCTAAAATTGTACCAATATTTTGAGTAATTTCACCTTTTGTATTGACTATTGTTTCATGTTGATTGAACAATCAAACATAAAATTGTCACAATTTACAGACAGCCGATCAAACATCACACTTCACTTGCCATTGTTCCTGTTTACGCTACTGTGTGTACAACTCACACTTACCAATGATCGTAAAGTTCAAAAAGACTGACGGCTTTTAAACACAGCATCTCTGGCTTATTAATTCTTAAACAAACGGTGTCACACTTCTAGCACTTTCGGTTTTGATCAGCCATTTTGGGGGTAAGAGGGCGCCACCTTATTTGATGTTTTAACTGGCTCGATAACGCAATTAAATATATGGATATATTGAGCGCAGGGACACAAACTAGTTCATTGACCAGTGAGAGGCGGAACAGTGGGCGGTGTCTGTCGCATACACAACAATTTGACAGCGGTGTTCAATAAACACTGCAAGATTAGTTATCGGTCCAAATATTGATTGTCGCTAATTAGCTAACAACACCATCGGGATTTTGGCTTATAAACAGTCATATAGACGTCGTATATTAGTATACGGGAATTTTAGATGGTTAACGCGAGCCTAGATATATATATCTTCAGATTATCATTACACGTACCCATAATCTTCAAATCATCATTACATATAATGGTATCTTAGATTATTGGTTACAAGTGATTCAGATATGTAGCTTTATCATTCGTATTTATTACATTGTTAGGTTGTGTTGTAGCGAGGGTTGGATTTGTTATTTGGATGATTTGGTGATTGTGTTGTGAGGTGTTGGTGTCATTTGGTTAGCATATTTGGTGTAGATCGTGGATTGTAATTTTGGATTGTGTTATGGTTTGGTGGAGGTGGGTTAGGATATATTGGTATATTAGATATGGTTGTGGTAATGTATAATGTATTGATTGGGAGTGTATTAGTTGGTTATGTGTATGATTATGGTAAGATTGGTTAGTATGTTGTGATAGTGTGGGTATGATGTTGTGGGGTTGAGTGGGGGGGGTATGTGGGAGATTGGTGTATTTGATTTGGGGGGGTGGTAAGGTGTAAAGAATTGATTTGGATGTGTTAAGTTGTTGGTTGGTAAGGATTAGGTGGATGGTGTGTATAGGGTGGGATATTTAGGGTGTTGATAGTTGTAAGGGGATTTAGGAGTGTGGTTGTGTTGGGGTGTTTGGAGGTTGTTGTGGGGTAAGGATTATGGTGGGGGTGTGTGGTGTGGTAGATATTTAGGGTGATGTGTTAAGGGATTTAGGAGATGTGTGGTTGTGGTTGTGGGGTGGAGTGGGTGTTAGTGATATTAGGGATTTTTGATGTGTTGTGTGTAGGAGGTTGAGGGGGGTTGTATTTTATGAGTGGGTGGGGGTATATGGGGGGGGGTGAGGGGGTGGGAGGTGGGTAGTGGGGGGTATGTGGGTGGATGTGTGTAAGGGTAAGGAGGGTTGTGGATGAGATGATTTGGGGTTTAGAATGGGGTGGGGGGTGTGGTGTTTTGGGGTGTATTTAGGTGATGGGTTGATGATGGTTGAGGGGTGTGAAAGGGTGAGGTTATGGGTTGAAGGGTGGTGAGGGGGTGTGGGGGGGTGGATGAAGAGGGTGGATTATGATTTGAGTGTGTGATGTTTGGTGTTGGGTTTGGTGGGGTAGTTGTGTGAATATGATTGGTTGGGGAGGGTAATAGGGGAAGGGTATGGGGTTTATGGGGGATGAAGGTTGTGGTTTTATTGTATGTGGG
>JAWPHD010025555.1:0-15971 GCA_037043455.1 Cyrtodaria siliqua
GATCCAGGATATAAGCCATCCAGGATATAAGCCATCCAGGATATAAGCCATCCAGGGTTGGAGTAAGCCATCTAGGTTTGGATATCCAGGAGTGGAGCTAAGCTTCCACGAATAACGTTACAAGCGGTGGAGACGGTCCCCGTACCTGCGCAGCCAGGTTTTACTAACGACAACCCCCGGGACACAAGGTGGCCCGTTACCAGTCCTCACTGGAGGAATATCATTCACAATCTCAGTGGAGATTAACTATCATTGCATCGCGTCATCAACCTTACAGAAGGCATTTGATGACAATCATCCATTGAATTCGCGCATCATCATCTTCATGAGCTCTCGCGCATCACAGTTATCGCGCTAGATCAACATTGTTATAGCTTTAACAACACTTTAGTGTCTTAGACATTCAGTATTTATAACAATACTAAGAACGTCTTAAACGTTCAGGAGAACATTCTTTTCATAGTTCATTTGTGTATTCGCTTGTTTTTTTAGAGAATTGTATATATATTAAACATATTTTAAAAGTTGCATTAAACTTATGTAAATGCATTCACCGTCATTGATTCTTTCCTGAGTTAGCCCAACCACTAAGGTCATCCTGTGACAACTGGTGTCAGAAGTGGGATTCTGGGCGACTACGGAGGGAAAGAATCAATAAGTGATCTTTATTATGATATACTAAAATCTCTACTTATTATTTTAGAATTGTGTACCACCCTCTGATCCATCAAGGCGGCTGTCGACGATCACGGCCACAGCTTGGAAGACAAGTCAAGACACGACAAGGGTAGGGTGAGTCCAAACTGTTGTTTTGTCCGTTCTTTCCTTGGCGCGAGGTCGCAGTGGTCTACACGAGTGGGTCTGAGGCACTTTTGCTCAATAATTTGGGTGTTTGTTTTTACCTCCCTTGATATACATATAGTATCCAATTAGGTTGGCGAACAAGACGTTCTACTCATGTTGTGACACTCGAGTATACTTATATTGATGGGAGAAGTAAATATACATGTACATGTTATACACATTTCGATGATTGTTTAAGGTTTATGTCCAATATCAAATTAAGATATTTTATGTAGTGCATATGTTTTGTGGAAGCTAGATACTATCTACACATAATCGTTAGTAGTTAGCGCTAGTACAAATGTGTATGTAACTTGTCCGATGATGATGCCCAGGTATTTACTGAGGACACAGTGACTTACCATTAGTAGTTAGTTGAGTAGAATTATTAGTGACGTGTGTATTGTAATTATCGTAGTGTGTAGTTCACAATGTCTATAGACATGACGTCCATAAAGGATCTTACGGAAATGGGTAAGGAGTTAGGGTATGCTGGAGAGGAGCTTAGAAACTTTGTTAAAGACGAACAGGCTAGGGAAAGGGAATTTAGACTTAAGGAAAGAGAATTAGCAAAGCGGGAAAGGGATGAAGAGAAAGATAGGTTAGAATTCGAAAATAGGTTAGCTAAAGAGAAGCTAGAAACTGAGAAAGATAGGTTAGAAGTAGAAAGTAGATTAGCTAAAGAGAAGCTAGAATTAGAAAGTAGACTATCCACAGAGAAGTTAGAATTAGAAGGTAGGTTAGCTAAAGAGAAGCGAGATGATGATAAAGAGAAGGTAGAATTAGAAAGTAGAATAGTAAAGGAGAAGCAAGAGTTAGAACATGAGAGGTTCGAAACAGATGGTAGACTAGCTAAGGCTAAGATGATAATGGAAAGGGAGCAAAAAGAGTTTGAGCATAAGTTAGCTTTAGAGTTGGAAGCAGCTAAGACACATAGTAAGGAAAGTAAAACTGAAGGGAAAGATAGTTATTCTGGGAAGTTAAAAGGTTCGAAGTTACCATACTTTGATGCTGACAAAGATAACATGGACAGTTACTTGTTACGGTTCGAGCGTTATGCTGAGTTACAGGAATGGACCAAAGATAAGTGGGCAGTTCATTTAAGTGCGTTATTGAGAGGCAAGGCCTTAGATGTATTTTCTAGATTACCTAGTGTAGATGCTCTTGACTATGACAAGTTAAAGGATGCTCTTTTAAAGAGATTTGAGTTAACTGAAGAAGGTTTTAGAAAGCGGTTTAGAGCTTGTCTGCCTGAGAAAGGCGAGTCATTTATTCAGTTTATTAGTCGGTCTAGAAATTACTTAGATAGGTGGTTAGAGTTAGGGAAGGTAGCGCAGACTTATCAGGGCCTCATAGATTTCTTGTTGCGTGACCAGCTATTCAATGTTTGTAGTAGAGATCTGTTCTTATTTCTTAAAGAAAGAAAATTAGCTAGTGTAGGAGAAATGGCAACACAAGCAGATCAGTTTGCCGAGGCTAGAGGCGGAGCTCATAATGTAGTGTCGAAAGACAGAACTTTTAGAGATAGGCAAGGGGACGATCATAAACAGAAAGGCCAGAGTGGAAACTATAGAGGTGGAGGTAGTTCGATGGGTGCTAGAGGAGGTAGCAATAGTGGTAACATAGGTAGACCTTTTATTCGTTGTCGTCACTGTAATGGGAATCATGCTTCACATGAGTGTAGGAAAGCGGTGAAAGTGTCCGCTGTCGTAGACAATTTTAGTGAAAATAGTAGAGTGGACAACAATGTAGGGAGTCAGAACCAAGGTTTTAACAACCCATGGAATTTCGGTAGAGGTAGAGGTGGTCAAAACCGAGGTAGAGGTAGAGGCAGAGGTAGTAATAGTCCGGTTATTAAAACCGAGAGTAGTAGCTGTTGTGTAAAAGCGGATGGTGTAATGACGAAGATCGGAACATGTCTCTTTCCGTATGCAAATCTTCCAACGGCAGATGGTAGAGTGAACGGCACGGACGTAATTGTAATGAGGGATACAGGTTGTACAGGTGTGGTAGTTAGGCGTAGTTTAGTTACGGATGACCAGTTGGTAGGTAAACAGTCACCGTGTATGTTGTTAAATAAATCGGTAGAGCACGTGCCAATAGCGAGAATAGATGTAGATACACCTTTCTTTAAAGGGACTACAGAGGCACTATGTATGGATGACCCGATGTACGATTTAACGATAGGGAACATAGATGGTTCAGCACTTCCGGTAATGTCCGATTTTAGAAGTAGCATAAGTAATGCCGTAGAGACTAGAGCGCAGGTTCAGAAGCAAGCTCAGGCTTATAGAAAATTAAAGGTTCCTGCAGCCGTAGGTGACATATCTAAAGCGGAGTTTATAGAAGCACAAACTCAAGACGAGTCATTAGGTCCTTGTAAAGTGAAGGCCAAGGACGGTGTAGTGAAGAAGTGTAAAGGGTCCGGTAGTTGTAAGTTTGTACATAAGAATAGGTTATTGTACAGAGAATTTGAAGATAGTGGTAGTAGACAGTTTCACCAATTAGTGGTACCTACCCAGTATAGAACGACAGTGCTTAAGGTAGCTCATGAGTCGATTATGGGAGGTCATTTAGGCGTAAAGAAAACGTCGGATAGAGTATTGGCAGAATTTTATTGGCCAGGCGTTAGTGGAGATGTAACTAGGTATTGTAGGTCCTGCGATGTATGCCAAAGGACAGTACCAAAAGGTCGAGTGACCAAAGTACATTTAGGTCAGATGCCACTGATAGATACACCATTTAAGCGGGTAGCCGTAGACATAGTTGGACCAATTTTTCCAGTGTCGGATAGGAAAAATAGGTACATTTTAACCATGGTAGACTATGCAACTAGGTATCCGGAGGCAGTAGCATTGCCCTCAATTGAAACTGAGAGAGTAGCTGAGGCATTAGTTGATATGTTCAGTAGGCTAGGTGTACCAGAGGAAATGCTGACTGATTGTGGGTCACAGTTTACGTCAGAACTTATGGCTGAAGTAAGCAGGTTATTGTCTTTGCGTCAAATCATGACAACACCATATCACCCTATGTGTAACGGGTTAGTCGAACGATTTAACGGGACGTTAAAGCAAATGTTACGGCGTATGTGTACCGAGAGACCCAAAGATTGGGACAAGTATCTCAATGCTTTATTGTTTGCATTTAGAGAGGTTCCACAAGAGAGTTTAGGATTTTCTCCGTTTGAGTTATTGTACGGTAGGTCAGTTAGAGGTCCCATGAGGATTCTTAGAGAGATGTGGGCAGGTGAAGTAGATAGTGATGAGGTTAAGACTACATATCAGTATGTTTTAGATCTGAAGGAGAAACTAGAGGAGACTTGTAAGATAGCTCAAAGTCAGTTAGTTAAGGCAAGTACCAAGTACAAACGGTACTATGACCAGAAAGCTAGAGCTAGGAAGTTTAAGATAGATGACCAGGTGTTACTGTTACTCCCGACCGACAATAACAAGTTGTTATTACAATGGAAAGGTCCGTTTTACGTTAGAGGGATAGTGAACACTATGGATTACCGTATCGAGATAAACGGAAAGTTAAAGACCTTTCATGCGAATATGCTGAAAGAGTATATAAGTAGAACCGATAATGTGCAACAAGGGGTGTTAACCGTAGTTAATGTTGCAGTTATTGAGGATAGTGAGGAAGACAGTAGTGAGGACACTAGTCCCATGTATTTTCCCACTAGTGTAGGTAGGGAGAGAGCAGCCGATGTAGACATATCGGGCATGCTTAGTGTAGCAGAGAAACGAGAGGTAAGTCGTTTAGACTCTGAGTGTAGTACTGTTCGGTCCGATAAGTCGAGACCAACAGATGTAGTGCAGTGTAGCTTTAAGCACACGTTAGCAAATCCGATTAGGGAATCGAGAGACCCTACTCCATTTCGCAAACAGTATACTGGTAATGCGATGGATGTAATGTGTAAAGTTGGAGTTCTTGTAGTGGCAGGAAGTAGTGTTATTAGTAACAGTAGAGTCGGGGTAATAGACCGAGGAAAGCACAATATTGGGGCAGACTATTTAAGTCGCCGCACATAATGACCGGTTTAATACAATAGTGTATTGCAGTGTATTGTACAATAGTAGTATATGTTACGACAGGGTAGTGTACAATTGTAGAATAGTGTTGAAATTGTAATTACATATTATAGTTAGGTTATAACTGCAGTGGTAATAGTTAACATACTCAAGCGATTGAGCGATCAGCTTGTACGTGTTGTCGCTCATTTGCTCAGAAGAATTAATAGTTTCTTAACGTGTAAATATTAATTATCATTTTGTTGAATTTTAAAAGTGTAGCACTTTCTTTAAGTGGGGAGATGTTGTCACAAAATGTCACGGGTAGAGCGTACTGGTCGTATATAGCTCTTGTTATCGGTTACACCCAAAATCTATTGTTCGAGTTGAAACAATTTCACAATATTCATGATCTATTCATGTAACACGTAAAAGCGTGCACATTTTAAGTGGCCGCCAGAGAGGCCGTGTCATAAGTTTAGTTTTGTGCTAATGCATGTAAACGTATAGGTATATTTTCCTTAAACGGCAAAATTGTATAAGGGGCCTGTCGTGTAGATTCAATACTGTAGATTTAGCCACGTTTGTCACGGACTGAACGGGGGAAATAATGATTTGGGCGTAATGTTTGCTATAAAACCCATTGTCTTCTAGCTATCGCCGGGATAATCGATAGTACTTTGTTGGAACAGAGATTGGACGGCAAATTTCACAGGCAACATGTGGTTAGTAGTTTTATTAAACTTTTATCGTATATTTGTATTCAGTGGGCGGCGCCATCTTGTTTGGCGGTTACGACATCCGGTTAGCATTGATGTTTCTCAAACATAACTTTAGACTAGCATATGAGTTTGAAGTTACTTTATTAGATGTAATTATTGTAATTGATCATTAATTGTAAAACAATATTAATTTGATAACAGTGGATAATAGGTGCATTAGTTAACGTTGGCGTATAACTCAGTGATTGTAATACACGATTGTTAACATTGCGTGCAAACATAACTCAGTGAGTGTAATATATGAGTTATTTGATCATGTTTATATTACATGTATTAGGGGCATTGATTAACAGCGACGTACATAGCGTATACATGGCGTTGTAGAATATGTATACATTGCTACTAATCATTAGTACAGCTTACATATATTGATTGAATAATGATTTGTTTGGGTAATGATAATTATGCAAGATTGTTATGTTTGTCAACCGACATCTAAAACGTATGTATAATTACAGCCTAAGCCATCCAGGGTTGGAAATAAGCCATCCAGGGTTGGAAATAAGCCATCCAGGATATAAGGATCCAGGATATAAGCCATCCAGGATATAAGCCATCCAGGATATAAGCCATCCAGGGTTGGAGTAAGCCATCTAGGTTTGGATATCCAGGAGTGGAGCTAAGCTTCCACGAATAACGTTACAAGCGGTGGAGACGGTCCCCGTACCTGCGCAGCCAGGTTTTACTAACGACAACCCCCGGGACACAAGGTGGGCCCGTTACCAGTCCTCACTGGAGGAATATCATTCACAATCTCAGTGGAGATTAACTATCATTGCATCGCGTCATCAACCCTTACAGAAGGCATTTGATGACAATCATCCATTGAATTCGCGCATCATCATCTTCATGAGCTCTCGCGCATCACAGTTATCGCGCTAGATCAACATTGTTATAGCTTTAACAACACTTTAGTGTCTTAGACATTCAGTATTTATAACAATACTAAGAACGTCTTAAACGTTCAGGAGAACATTCTTTTCATAGTTCATTTGTGTATTCGCTTGTTTTTTTAGAGAATTGTATATATATTAAACATATTTTAAAAGTTGCATTAAACTTATGTAAATGCATTCACCGTCATTGATTCTTTCCTGAGTTAGCCCAACCACTAAGGTCATCCTGTGACACATTCGAAAGGTAATGATTGGACCGTAACATGAAGTAAAATGCACAAATCAGTTGCGGGTAATATTCAGTTGATAGGTATAGTTGCATTATGTAATGAATGCCACTCGTATAAGTGCGTGCGCAGTTCTCCAACCTGCGTTACCTTTACAACAGTTAAAAATACGGACATGGTTATCTACCTGCGCTACCTTTACAACAGTTATACATACGGACGTGGTTATCTACCTACGCTATCTTTACGACTGTTATAAATACGGACGTGGTTATCTACCTGCGCTTTTTTTACAACTGTTATAAATACGGACGTGGTTATCTACCTGCGCTACCTTGACAACAGTTATAAATACGGACGTGGGTATCTACCTGCGCTATCGTAACAACAGTTATAAATACGGACGTAATTATTTACCACCGCTATCGTTACAAAAGTTATAAATACGAACGTAGTAATCTACATGCGTTACCGTTACAACAGTTATAAATACGAACGTGGTTAACTATCTGCGCTATCGTTACAACTGTTATAAATACGGACGTGGTTATCTAACTGCGCTATCTTTACAACTGTTATAAATACGGACGTGGTTTTCTACCTGCCTTACCGTGACAACAGTTATAAATAAGGACGTGGTTATCTACCTGCGTTACCGTTACAACAGTTATAAATACGGACGTGGTTGTCTACCTGCGCTACCGTTACAACAGTTATACATACGGACGTGGGTATCTACCCGAGCTATCGCCACATCCTTGCTTATTGCTGTCGCGGTTCTCTAACATTCTCTACGCGGTTCTCTAACATGCTCTACGCGGTTCTCTAACATGCTCTACGCGGTTCTCTAACGTGCTGGTTCTACCCAGGACAAGTGGGTGGTCTGCCTCCACCACATGACCGTCATATATAACCTTACATGTGTTGAAAATGACGTAAAGCACCATACAAACAAACTAACATCCTCTAGCGATCATTTATTACAACCTGCACTAGCGTTAAACCATGCGTTAGCGCTTGCCTTGATAATTATTCGCTGGAGAAAATTTGTTTATGTAACAACTACTTGCACTATACTTCTGTTCATTTGGAAGCATATATTTCAGTTAGTATTCCAGTATTTGGCAGATAATAGTCGCCCTTGCATCTATGGAAAATCTTACGGTATTGAAGGTACCTATTATTTGACGACTTATTTCGTCCTTACCTCACATAAACCATCTTAATGCTTGTATGAATGTGTACTTAACATCAGCCAAGTATGAAGTCTATTTTATATACGCAATATATAATATATAACTCAAGTGTTACTATAGATTCTCATTACAGAATCGCCCAAACAAAATGTGTTTGGGAATGTGTACATTACTAACACTGGTATGAAACAATGCGCAGAAATAAACGTTTTCATAAGCGTAATTTCATTAATTGAAAACCAGATGTTTACTATTTGTTTACTATTTGATACATCATGTAACGAGGCTCTTTTAGATCATTGGCCTTTTATTTAAAACAGAACGCAAAACCCAGCTGACTTCAAATCCTAGTAATAAATCAATTAATTAATATGAAATAGGCACTACCTATGTAACGGGCAAAGCAATTTGATAGCATGTACACTTTTTACCCATCTCTATTTTAAGGGTCAGAACGAACTATAAAGGACTAGGTATGATAAGGGCCCATTTTGGCCCCTATTTAAATTTTTATGAAATATGCATAGATGTTTTGCAAAATACCTATATTTTAATAAATAAGGAAAACTAAAATGTTGGCTTATCTCATTTTTCAAAAAATAAGATGTTTTCAACGCATGTATGTTTTTTTAAGAAATTACTTAAAATAGGGGGTATAGGAAGAAAAATGCAAGCACTCTTGCTCTCATTGTTGTTTTTAATAATGTTTGTACTTTAAAAGTGTTTGGTAATAAATTATAAATAATTACACTATCAAGTTTTACCGTATTAAAACAGAATATATGAATTATAAGGGAGATAACTCTGTTTCAGTCTTGACTTTAATCAAAACTGCGACTTTTCTCAATGCTGACATATTTTTGTTAACATTGCAGAAATACTTGTTGTGAATTCTTATTATTTGATATTAGTATTGATAAACATTTGTTGGCTGGTGTGAACGTAAGGTGTAAATGTTTTATATTATTGCCGGTAACCATGGCAACAGTAGTTTAAATGAATTTTTTTCACCAAATATTCCTTTTTCTTCAAAATTTTCATTTCTTTTTTTGTTTAGAAGCGATGGTTTTATTTCAGATATGTATAGAGTTGTCCTTGTTGTATTCATACTTAGTTGATATCATTTCATTGTTACCATGACAACAGGCAGTCTAAATAATTTCCTTAAAAGTAGCAACTTTTTTTTAATAGTTTCGAAAAACTGATTCTCCGTTAAGAAATCTGTATCTACATAAGTTTTAGGTGATACTAATTTTCTTTGCTGTTTATAAAATAACAGTATGCGTAACCATGGCAACAGTACGCATTCACAATCTGCAATGCTGTTTTTGAAAATTGTAATATATTATTTAAAGGGACACAAGGCAATCTTTAATCAATTATCAGCGTCTCGATTTATTTAACCAGTATCATTTTGACATGAACCCTGCTTGGATATAATTAAACAAAACGATGAGTTTTCGTCTTATGCTACCGTATGTTTACATATATTACCAGTGCAATATATTCAACAGTTAAAATATATGAAAACCAAATCGCTTTAAAGGGAGTACATCAGGCTTTTCAAAGGGGTCTAGGGGTCAGACTTAAAATAGACAAATAATGATATTTTTTATTTTAAAGTGCCTAAACATAATGAATGATCCTAAAAATGACCCCTTAGTTACAAGGAAATTCATTCTGTAAAGTAATACGTGCTATCCTAGGTTACGCACCAGGGTTAATTTCCGATTCCGTCCTAGCTATATGGTGTATTCGAAGTTTAAACCTTAACAATATGGTTCCAACATCATATTTTGATGGATATAAGTGTTTTATCATGAATTGGAACATTTTTATAATTTAAGATATTTCTAGAAAAATCCTGATGTACTCCCTTTAATTAATATTAATGATTGACAAATGCAAGTTGCGTAGAAAAACTAATGGGACGCCACGAGTTTTTCAAAAATCAAGATTGTCGTGTGTCCCTTTAAAACCCGATTGTGATACAAAAAATGGTCCACAAAACTGTGTAACGTTTATACATTTATACTGGAACATTTGTGACTCCGTAGTCGAGGGGTTAAACCTCACTTGTCACCGCTGCGAGTTCGAATCCCACTGGGATCTCTTTTGAAAAAGTGTTGATTCTTACGGATGGTGGTAGGTAAACAGTACTGGTTCTACACAAGAACAATTGGGTGGTCTGCCTCTGCCACACAAACAAATCGACTGTCATATATGGCCTAAAATGTGCTAAAGAAGATGTAAAACACCATTCAAACAAATCAAAAATTTAAAAAAATAAGTTATTTGAGTTAGATATGCAAATGTGTTCATTTTTTTGTTTTTACCTTATTTGTCCCATTGAGGACATGGTAAAACCTCATAAAAGATCAATAGGGATCATCAGACAACACCATGTATAATATACTCAGTTGCAAAAGAAAGTGAACTTTGAGTTTTGTTTAGATTAAATTATATAAAGTTTTTTTAGAATTACATTGACAAATTCCTGCCATGTTTGGTACCAAAGATTTTATCATTCCATTACTAATATCATGTTGTCAAACTCACATGGGTCATACTGTAAACTAAAAGATTCATAAACATAGGTACTTGTACTATGAGCTTGAGATGTTTAGCCAAACACATTCAAGTATATGCCAATAATAAAAATATTTATGCCTGACATTATATGAAACAATAATTAATATGTTAATTACAAAAGTCCCCTTAACATAAAACTATGTTGCATAGGCTATATAAAGTGATTATTAGGCAACAGGTTTATACTTCTAGTCTTACCTATGATTTACACTTGACCATTTACAATATATCCAGAAGGAATACATATTGCCTGATATCATGGAGAAAAACAACAAACAAGACAATGTTGTTCAGCTAATACACTTTTTTTTATAAATTTTATTATTTTTAAATTAACAGAACTATGGTGGTATACTCCACCAAAAAAGTATGTATTATATCACAATTAGCTTTCCAATTGCCCTTGTTGAGTTCATACATGTAGGTTCATAGTCAATAGTTGCACTGTTCACTTGTTTATTTTTGACAGGTCTTGTAGAATTCTGTCCAAAAGGAGGCCTGTAGTTCACTGGACTGGTCCTCCATTGAAATATTCTGCAATAATCTTCATGTTGTTTCCTGTTGGAAATGTATAAAAAAAAAAGTGCTGCATATAAAACATAAACTGCAATGAAAGCACCAAGAGAACTTCACCATTTTATGTAGTGCATATACAAATATTCCAGCTGTGAACAATATCATAATACAATAAATCATGAATACAAGCCCACCTGTGTTCAGATTCAAAGGTGTTATAAATGACAACACTTGGAGGTTGTTGAAAACAACATCAATTTTTAAAGTAATCTGATTAAAAGGCCATCACATGCCAAAATGGATTAGAAATCATTAGAATATGACTATGTTGGCCTATTATTTTATTTTCATAGTCACCTTTTTCTATTTAACCAATTTAGTACATTTATTTGGCTCAATTATATGCATTTATATGCACATACTAAAAATAAAACATCTTTACACCCTACAATACATGGAAAACATATAAATATAGTGATTATATGACATCATACTAATAACATACAAACATAGAACTTACAGTATTTCCAAATACATGTAGTCATAACACTGGCCACAGCAACACTGACCATGCATTCACCAACACAGCACACTGAAAATTAAATTGCACATTTGTTTTACATAAAAAAAAATACCCAATATATTAATTCATATGTGAAATAATTTACTGTACTAAACTGTGTTATATTTCATTATTATTCTTATAAAATTGAAAACATTACTCCTTTACACTTTTATAATCATGTACACCATTGGTGAACATTTCAACCCATTTCATTCTTTTGAGAAAATATATTAAGAGTTGTTTTCTCTGACACATGACACACTGATCTCAATATACTGTTTGTACCCAGGTGTAACCCTGACATGCAAGTTTTTCTACTGTAGTCTGTTTATAAATAAACATATTTATAGATTCAAATAAGTTGAAAACTAACTTTAAAAAATTAAAAATACTTGAATTAAAAGCTAAACTGCATACCGATTGTTCATCAAAGAAGACCAGATCATGTCACCATGATATTTCCAAGACCATGTCACAATTCTTACAGCTTACACATGCTAAGACACTGAAAAAAACACACAAACTTGTCATAACATGCTTATTTAAGGTTAGATAAAAAAAACAATGTATATAAAGCAAATATTATTTTTTTGAATATGAATTGAATTTGGGACACTACATCATGAACATTGTGAGTGTGATGCATATCAATTTATCACTTGAAATAATGCGTTTGTGTTATTCACTAAAAAGAAGTAAATAGCTATATTCCAAATACCAAATCAGACAACTGATGTTTTATTGCTTAACACTGGATAGTGTAATTATAGTCAAATATACAAATATGAATTGAATTATTACTAAAAGCTCATCAAAACCATTGTCTTGGGATATTTAGAGCTGAACCAGAGACATGGGAAGGATAGGAATTTA
This sequence comes from Cyrtodaria siliqua, assembly GCA_037043455.1. Lineage (NCBI taxonomy): Eukaryota > Metazoa > Mollusca > Bivalvia > Adapedonta > Hiatellidae > Cyrtodaria > Cyrtodaria siliqua. Next base: position 12,504 of record JAWPHD010025555.1, read on the forward strand.
GGAAGTTGGGAACCGTGCCCCAACTATTACTATCAGATAAGAATTGAATTGAATTGGGTTTTAAGGCGCTATCAGATAGATTCAAATATATGTTTACGTGTTTCGCGGATACATGGTATTGATAATTTATTAATATTTTCCATTTTAACTGATTCTGATAACGGAATTGTCATGCCCTTATGCACAGAGATGATACCCACTGGCACCATTGAGACTGGAACCACTGATTGCTGGGTTATTAAAATTTTACCCGACCCCCGCAAAAAAACAACCTCTGGCAAGCACAGTTTAAACTACCGGTATAATTGCAGAAATTTAAGGGTTTGTCACTTGGTGTGGGGAGTGAAGTGGGTGGAATATATGCCTCATCCATGATAAGCGCATCTGTGGTCGAGAGGGTAAAGACGTTACGTTTGAAAACTTCCCGGCTCTCACCACTGTGGGTTCAGATTAGACAAGGATGCGCCTATCATGGATGTACAACAAATATGAATGCCTGTCAGAGAGGGTCCCAAAGGGGGTGTGTGTTCACGTGATCACGTAAAATAAAAACAAGGATCACGTCTTCACGTGAAAATAGCAGAACTTTCACATTTCACGTTAAATGTGGATGAGCAGACGTGAAGCGCTATAGGCTCGAGCTTATCTAGTACAATGTGTGGGTTGCAACAACAACAAAACAAACAACAAAACAAAACCACACACAATCACACACAAACTTGAGCCGTCAGATGTATTCTGAGGCTTTCAGGGGAGGCTCGGGGGAGGAGGAGGGACACTAAAAAGACTGAAAAGGACTAAAAATTCACGTTTCACGTCACCATATCACGCGATCACGTTTTACCAAGACCAAAATCACGGATCACGCTGATATAATTTTCACGCAATCACGCAAAAATATTGTTTGTTTCACGTGTCACGTTTTTAAAAAACACCCCGATCACGTTTTCACGCAAAACCCCTTTGGGACCCCCTGTCAGACAGGGTCTGTGATTTGCACAAGTTTTCAATAAAGTTGGTGAGTATATAAATATCCCTTTAAATGAAAACCTACTGCTCCACGTTATAACTGAAAAGTAGTATTCTGTTTCTGCATATTCTATCAAACCACCATCCAATGATTATACACCCCTGCTGGTGATCTAACAAGAGTGTCGGTCCTCTCGCGAAATCACATGACACAACACTTAAAAACTTGCTTTCGTAGAAATTTAACTCTACATTATCACACAGCATTTCAATAAATTGACATGTGTAATTATAGTATGTGTAATTTACCAATAATAACACTTACCTTCGGAAAATCGACTAATAACGCGTTTATTTTGTCCATGTGTGAACCAGGAAGTAAATGGCGCCATCTATATAAGTACGATAACTCTCCTTAGATACGGTCTTGTTTTGTTACGAACGACAACTCTTCATAGCAACACAGCGAGAAAAATTACCGCTTTTTTAAACACTAAATCATCTGTAGCAAAATAAACCAAAACGGCATCCCAGAGATATTTATAGGCTTGGTTTGGATTACCATTATGCATGAATTCTGGAAATATCTCTGGGATGCCGTTTTGGTTTATTTTACAGGTGACGTTTATAATGGCCGTTTTCCACGTTTTTTGCTCAAAACGACCTACCTGACTGCATTCAAGGCACAATATCGCCCCATAAGATACGGTTTTGAATATTATTTTTCATTATTATAAACAGATTAAACATTTATCTGGAAAGGTATTACATTTTTATCTTGAATTTCCACGTTTGAAATTTTCACAAATCCTGGGGCCAAATACGGCTCTTATCGTACGTAGTCCTTTGATCAGATCTTAATCTTAAAGTCAGGAAATTGTTAAATAAATATATTTGTAAGGCCTAATAAAATAAAACCCGTGTTTACTGGAACAATAGGTAGTGGGTAGGAAGGTCAGCTTTTTGTTTTATTTTGTACCTGTAATAAGACTTTAAAGGGAATTATAAAAAGATCGGACAGGGAAAGTAGCCTTCAAGGAGGACAGTCAACCACAAAACACAGAAACAAACACGCAAACAGACAAACAAGAAGGCAAAAGCAATAATAAATGCAAACGACATCACAAATACAAAAGGGTTGACAATAGGGCTACTGCCTTGGAACGGTCAGTGGCAACAAAGGCCACTCGGGGTTTTAACCGGTTCTAGGGTGCACCAAACCTCACACTTACCCTACTGTCATCCCATTAAAACAGGACAGTGTAAATAAAGTAATCCCCGCCATGATCTAAACTCTAACCAACAAGGCAGCATCAATAGGCAATATAAGTAAAACACAAATATGCTCGTGTAAATATAATACAAAAAAACAATAGCCTAGAAAGCCACAATGAAGGTACTCAATGACTTGGCAGAAGCCAGAGCGGTAAGAGAATACACCATTAAGGGCACGACAAGAAAGAACATGGACAAACATCAAACGCCACCGTCCCAATGGGCTTTAGGTAGGCGTCATCATTGGGTCCACAGCCTGTCCGGTCATCGTACAAATAAAGAGGAAAGCATAGTGGCGAACCGTAAAAGGGTCCACCACCAAGCATGCAGTACGTTGCAAAATGATAGGGTCATAACCTCTTTTGATAAACTTTTTAACAAAGATAGTATGAAAGTGATCATGACCAAGTATCTTACGAAGTTTATATTCACATCACCATAGAAGTCAGGTTGTGATAGTCCTTGTCGCAGAAGAGTCCTTAAATTATTTTTATATTTGGAAAAAATATCGGGGTTACGATAATAAAATGTTGCAAAGGTTTTACGAAGTTTATGGTAACGGTAACCCTGATTGAATAACTTTTTAGTTATTCAAAGATTACGAATATTAAAGTCCTCAACTCGAGTACAAGCTCTAGAAAAACGAATAAGTTGAGACACATACACTCGAGAAGAATAAGATACGGATAGATTTGAGTGCATACATTATTTGATCCTTTTCTTTACACAGAAAATATGCGCAAGCATTTTTTGTGCAGTTTTTGTGTGAGTCAGTGTATTTCAATTTTCGGGGGCTAACAAACAGAACAGTTTTCGGAAAAAATAGATTGTTTTGTTCTCATAAAATATGTCGGCAGCGTTTTAAAGGAAATGGTCCGGTCACGGTGAACACATGTTTATTTGTAATCCGAGCCTTCTCTGGCCGACCACTGTAGATAATCTCAAAGAATCTAGCAACATGTTTATTATTTATTCTAGCTTTTCCAACGGAATGTAAGTGTATACATAAAATTGAAATATCTAGGTTCTATTTGTTGGCAAAAATACCCATCAAAATACTTAGGATGTTTTTTCTATGTTTAATAAATGAGACTCATAAGTAGTAGTAGGTAGGTAGTCGAGGCCGTTTAAACCTTTTTCGCAGCGGTCCGTGTAAGGCCACTTCCCCACCCAAATTACTTTGAAAATCATCGCCATTTTTTTTAGACTTAATTAACTCTGAAA
>JAWPHD010025556.1:0-15969 GCA_037043455.1 Cyrtodaria siliqua
ATACCACGACTCAGAGTCAAAGAAATATAAACAGATCGGACAGGGAAAGTAGCATTCAAGGAGGACAGTCAACCACAAAACACAGAAACAAACACGCAAACAGACAAACAAGAAGGCAAAAGTAATAATAAATGCAAACGACATCACAAACACAAAAGGGTTGACATAGGGCTACCACCTTGGAACGGTCAGTGGCAAAGTAGGCCACTGGGGGGTTTAAACCGGCTCTAGGGTGCACCAAACCTCACACTTGCCCTACTGTCATCCCATTAAAACAGGACAGTGTAAATAAAGAAATCCCCGCCATGATCTAATCTCTAACCAACAAGGCAGCATCAGTAGGCAATATAAGTAAAACACAAATATGCTTGTGTAAATATAATACCATAAAAACTATAGCCTAAAAAGACAAAATGAAGGTACTCATTGACTTGGCAGAAGCCAGAGCAACAAGAGAATAAACCATTAAGGGCACGACAAGAAAGATCATAGACAAACATCAAACGCCACCGTCCCAATGGGCTTTAGGTAGGCGTCATCAAAGGGTCCACAGCCTGTCTGGTCATCGTACAATTAAAGAGGAAGGCATAGTGGCGAACTGTAAAAGGGTCCACCACCAAGCATGTAGTACGTTGCAAAATGATAGGGTCATAACCTCTTTTGATAAACTTTTTAACAAGTTTAACAAAGATAGTATGAAAGTGATCATGACCAAGAATCTTACGAAGTTTATAAATCATATCACCATAGAGGTCAGGTTGTGATAGTCCTTGTCGCAGAAGAGTCCTTAAAGTACTTTTATATTTAGATCAGGGTTATAATAAACAAAGGTTTTACGATGTTTATGGTAACGGTAACCCTGATTGAGTAGCTTTTTAGTTATACAAAGATTACGAATATTAAAGTCCTCAACTCGAGTACAAGCTCTTGAAAAAGAATAAGTTGAGACACATACACCCCATAAGAAGTTGCACGGGGAACATCCCCGTCCAAGTGGGGATAATTAGCAATGTCAAAATTAAAATCATCTCTCTTGTCATAGATTTTGCTAATTATTTCACCATTTTCAATCGAGAGATCTAAATCAAGAAAAGAAGCGTTATCAGATATATTAGCTTTGTTAAGCTGAAGTTCTTTAGGATAAATATTATTAACCATAGTTGGAAAGAAAGGGTTGTCAATATGTTCAATATGTCATCCAGATACCGAGAGGTGTCATTAAAGGCTTCAATAACATCTGCCTTGGTATCTGGTGAAAGACTGAGTGCTTCACAAACTTCATAGCAAGTCCAAATAGTATAATTGTCTAAACTGCCATTAGTAAAAAAAAATGCTTTATTATTATTACATGCCAAAAAAGTAGTATTTTCTCTAGCGAATGTTTTTTGAAAAAGAAAAATTAGCTTGTCCATTAATAAGATGATGTGGTAAGGTTGTATATAGTGTAGAGAAGTCATAAGTGCTTATTGATGAAACTTGACCTTTATTGAACATTTTATCAAGAACGTCTCCTGAATTTTTTATAGACCAAAATAAATTATTCTCAGAGTTTTCATAAGTTTTATCACAATATAGTTTAACGTGATCTTTAACGGCAGTAAGACAAGAAGTTAAAAGTTTGGAGATGTTTGTTGTGGTGCAGGCACTAGAATTCGAAATAAAGCGAGCCTTATACGGATTTTTAGCCCTCCACTCCCACCGCTTGGATATTAGTCAAATTCTTTTACTCGCGAAAATAGTTGTTTGCAAACATTGAGATTTTATTGTTTTGTTTATTAGTTGAAACTTGAAATGACCTTTAAATTGCTGATGTTATTTTTAAAGTCTTTGTGCGTTATTTGAGTTGTCGTTGAATTGAATTGTTTCGTGTATTTCATATTGTGTAAACATTTACAAAATTCAGTAAATATAACAATCCTGCTGACAGGCAGCTTCACAGGAATTTGTTTTCAAACAACGTTTCTCAGTAAAGCACATCAAGAAACTTTTAATACAAACTGGTAGTTTAATTAATTTCCTTTTTAATAAATCTAAATCTTTTTTTTTTACCAAAATATTATTTTACCCAAAACTTATCTACTGTATTCGCCGTATAAGTTTGGACACCGTAAGGATTGGGATAACCTTGAATTTTAAAAAAATAATTATTTTTAGTTTGGAACACATCACAAATTTCATAAAAGTTCCATAGTTTTATGATAATTTAAATTTGGACAATCAAATTTTGCCAACAAAATTATCAAATTTAATGTGCAAAATACATCGGTATAAATCCCGTAATTATACACATTGTGAGCACAGGAAGTGCGTGATAATTTTAATTGTGGGAAACATCGGAGCAGCAAATTATGGTGAATGTTCTATTAACTTAAAAAAATAAAACGACAGGGACGTTATGGTGTTTAACGTATTTCCAAAGCGTTCAATAGAATCAAAGGCATTTATTAACCAATATCATCAGTGGTGGTGTTTGAGCGAGATGTCTAAATGAGCACGGGGGCTTTGAGCGCTATTTATTGTTAAAATCCAATCATCTCCCCATAGGATTATACCATTGAAAGGGAAGTATTGACTTTTATGATTTTAATTTTACCTCACAAGGTTCAAGATTTGTGCTGAAAGTTGAATGCAAGTTGAATCTCTTCAAACACGCATCCCGCTAGCATCTGAATAATTTATCTACACGATACCAACTGTATGCGTCTGTGTCTTGTATTAGTTAACAAAATATATTTTGAAGTTGAAAACTGCTGTCAGTTTAAAATCTGCCATTTTGGATTACTATTGCATCAAAAATAAAAAAAATCATATAAAACACTATGTTTTGATCAATATGTTTCGAAAAAGCCAATCGTCACTTGCTTTTCACAACTGATGTGTATTGAAAGAACTTGTTCCACGTATTTTAGTTTAATGTGCAGTCTCATATCACATTTTTAATTACACAATTCAGCATCTTCGTAAGCCATGTGAAGCACAAACATTTCAGGTTGGCCATTTCGAGATACCCATGTACTGGAATAATTGTTGATTGACCGAAATTAAGACCTAAGAGCCAGGTCATGGTTATAGCTAATTGTTGTTAAGACAATCAGTGTTTCTCACAAAAATCTTATTACTTTCAGTGGTATATGGGGAGGTGATTGGATCTTAATAATAAAGAGCACTCAATATCCCTGTGTAAATGAGGTTGAAACGAAATAATGACAAAGAAAAATATACGAAAAAAAGATGATGTCTATACTTAAAGCAATCAAGAGACATGTCTCTTAACAATATGTAAAATAATAGGCATGTGGGTCATATCAATCAGATTTACACACAGATGTTTTACGGAAGCATTGGAGATGACTATTGTTTGTGCATGTCGGGTTCCAGGTATATTATAAAGTATTTATAACAAAAGGAGAGTAGTCATTGATTAAATAAATACAATGGCATGTGACGTTGTGCCTTTGACTGCACTGCCAAAGCACACATGGTATTGTTAAATTTAGCGCAAAAATGAAGTACGTGAATATTTTGTTGATATTTAGTATCCATCGATAATATACTTTGCACGTCCTTGTTATTATATTATTTAACAGTAATCTACCATTCATTCCATAGAACTCAATTTGTCTATAAATATTTCGAACAACCCTCCTACATATGCAATACATTATAAAATTTCTACCTCTTTTTTATATACCCTGAATTCTTTGATATGAATATGATAGCTGAGAAAATTACCTCTTTTAATAATAAACAAGCTAGATGTTGTAGTAGAAGGATTAAATAAAAATGATAAAATATTGAGAAATGATGCTTTTGGTAGCTTTATTTTCCAACAACGTTATTTAACAACATCACATTGTCATTATGTTGTCCGAGACCTCTACTGCAAATACAAAGCTCATTAGTATTATATTGTCTGTAGCGTTATAATTGCTTTTAGAAAACTCTTAATATGTCACTGTTTTTAACGTGAGATTGTTGGTTCAGTTCATAATAGTTTTCGCATACAGTTTTGAAGTTTGTCCAGTAAGCCTAGTATTACTTTTTTGTCAGGTAGAATCTTTTTGTCTTAATTATAAAGTTGCGGAATGTTGATATGTATCATTGTTATTAATGTATACTAATGTAAAGGAAATGCATATTACCTTTACTTACTAGTTTGGTAAAGATAAGTATAGATCATACTAAAATAATTGTGTTAATTTCTAAAGTACAGTCAAACCTGGTTGTAAGACCACCTGTTTTAAGCGACCACTGTGTCCTCAACAAAAAAACAGACACACATTTTTCACAACAAAAAAAAACTACTCATTAATTTATACTGCAATATATGACCACCTGTCTAACATGACCAATGACTGCATAATTTCATACCAAAAGACTGTTTTTATGAGCAAGAGACCATCATTTTTAAAAAAAATGAAAACTCGAAAAAAAACAGTTTGATTTTTGTTTAACTCTTGGTAAATCCCACAGAAATGAGATCAAACATAAATTCAACAATAATCTAATCTATTCATAACATTTTCCTTTTGAGAATATCGAGTATAAGTGCCGATTAATAAGTTTCAATACCAATAAATATCACCTTGGGGGCATCTGTCCGGAAGTTTGATTATGCATAAATATTTTAAAGGAGCCCTTTAATACCCTTATAACTTATATTTATTTGATAGATCTATTTGTATAAAAACTATTGATATATTTCTTACGATTAAAATCACAACCGAAACACGTTATTATTACGTTTCCATATATCACACGGCACACCTTTACGGAAATCAACGGGAAAAAATCCGGAATATTACGAGTTTACCCGAAGTCCAATTTCGGCGATGACGTCACACAGATGCCCAGGGCGAACAGCGACTCGGATGTTTCAGTTTCTGAGAGTGTACTTTTTTTCAAGCTCATTAAAATTATTATATCTATTTTTTTCTCAATAAATGCTTATCTGATCTGATTATGATTTACATGATCAGATTATTGCTTGCTAATTTCACTAATGTCTTATAAATCAATATATTTTTTTAATAATTATAGTACATGAACCCCTAGGCCAAATTGTTGGAAACAGCCAGAACAAAGTCATTTTATGACACTGTGTATTCGGTAACAAGTGAAAGAAGGGTTTTATGATCCTGGCCATATCCTGTTATCACCTTTCTGTAACACAGTCAGTTAGTTTTATGACACTGCATATTCTAGATTGAGTGGCCAGTAAGGGTTTTATGGCATTTATGGTATTTTGAAGTACTTAGCTACTTTTAGCCAGCTTATATGGCATCAAAGAGTTTTATTACCATGTGTATTTCACCATCAGTGGTGTTGAATTCAGTGGTGTATGGAACAAAGCATAATTAGGTCAATATAACTTTATAGAGCTCTCATTTATAAAAAAAGAGGCTACTACATAAGAAAAATGAATGGCGATGGGAATATAAACCTTATAATTAGACATAATATTATAATACCAAATAAAATTATATATGTGGCTCATTACCTGCTCAAACAAATAGGGTAGATAAGTAGTGAGAATTATCTTTTTCTTCACTCATTATTTTGTAACCTGATAAACTAACTTCAAACATATATTTGTTGATATCATCATATATTACAGGATACAGAAATTAGATTTGGCATAAAATGTTTGAGATCAGCCCTTAAAAACGGGGTTGGTCAGAAACCGAAACATAATTTTATTGGGCCATTTCTTTTATATAAATAATTAAAAAAAATAAAATATTGGGGTAAATATGTGAGGTCTTATTAACATGCTTGAATAAAGGTAATATATGCTTTGAATTAGCAATACCTGTAGCCCGATTTATTAATTAGGCCAAAAAATAAATACATGTGTTTCCGTTGGCCCGACCGAACTTATTTTTAAGGGACCGACCCTAAAACTTTTCATGAAAAAAATAATTGTTCTGAACAATGATTTATCACAATATATCGAGGTAAACTTACATCACAGAGAAACTTTCAGTTGTATCATCAACATGTATGGGGTTTATGAGATAAATACATGTAGAATCTCACAATATCTTGCTCCAAAAAAAAAAGAAAAAAGAAATCCCTACCTACCGACCCTAATTTCTTAGAGCATGCAGTAGGAAACACACCTATTTTTTTCTTTTTGGCCTTATGATAAAAATAGAGAATTCTAGAGAAGTACTTGGACAGAACATGGAATGGTGATATTTATATAACTCTTACCCTTAGACCTTCGAATGACAATTATGCGATCAATGTGGGCATTTGCCTAATTCCCACTGTGTATGCTAGCCGCCACCTGAGTGGGGTAAAACGTTGATAGGCGCATAATAAGTGATATGTTAATAAACACAAACAACAAAGACAAACTATGAAAGTATGCAATCGGTTAGTCTCATTTATTTGACATCTGGGTTTGTTACAAAAGGACGTTTACATATGCATCATGTGACTTGCGTTTGACCAAAAAACGTGTGGACAATTTTCAGACCGTGTGTAAACGTTTCTTGTAAGACGTCACTGCACTGACACCTGTATTTTGCCGTTCAAACAATGCATAGTACCTAGATAATATATTTAAACCAATGTATTTCATATCATAATTTTTTTTTATTATTATCATTTTAGTGTGAAATGGATAACAAATGATCATTTTAGGTAAGTTGTACACTTATAAAATCAGTGTATCAGTTTATGTCTAGGGCAGTATCATCCCTTATTTTTTAATAGTTTTAACTTGATAGATTTACATTAATTTGTAAGTAATCCTTCATTTCTTCATCTTTCATCAGTTTTTGCGCACAATATGACCTATTTATGTGTCGACGTGCCGTAAAACACCATTCATTACATCATTTTTAATTACTGCTTCATTCTTTCATGACTCATCGGTTTTTTGCGCACAATATGACCTATTTATGTGTCGACGTGCCATAAACACCATTCATTCATTCATTCATTCATAGATTCATGTCTAGGGCAGAGAATCTCTACGGAAAGTCCACTCATTAAAAAGTCAAACATGTATGCATGTCGGAGGACGGTTCATTTCCAAAATCGTCTTGCCGTTCGTAGACATGTTTTTAATCCACTTGTCAATGGTCAGAGAAAACGTTAAGCCACGGCTTCATGTTACAGGAGAGCAAATCCCTGAAATTCTGTGATGCAACACGCTTTTCTCAGAAATGAGTCTGCAGTCAATAAACAGTTTCATCCCTATGTATTTCATACTTTCGGTGACAGTTGCCTTTAATGCTTCAAGAAAGTATGATCTAAGTTATCTCAATAAAATATGTGTCGTCAATCTGTCAGATATGGCGCGGTACTTTGTGTGACGTCACACACCGGAAATCAGCGGAAATAAACCCGAGGCGAATACGGATATTGTATCGGTCAACAGGTGATTTTTTACCTGGCGATAAAGAGCACGGAAAGCGTTATATCACCAAAACATGAGTTGCAATGTGTTTATATAGTGTTCAGTAATAAATATAAACAAGAAACAAGAGGTATAAAAGGGCTCCTTTAAGTTTATTTTAGTAAGAAGCTGCGATTGGTCAATACTGTCAGTACCCTCATTAATATTAAGTTATATTTAAACAATATAGTGATTGGGTAACATAATAATTTGTTTAGGTCACCTGATGGCAACTGTCATAATTTTATTAACTCGCTATTTTTAACAGTTGATCATAATGTAGCCCCTGAACGTGCACATATTGTCATTCAACGGAACGTTGATTAAGCCAGCCTTAAGAGTGAGTGGATTTTACAGGTTGTTATTATTCGATGATAAGTTTTTCGGTTATTACGGAGAAATATGTTAAATTACAAACAAAATTAATCGAAAACTAATTGTTTTTACTTCTGGAAATCATATTCACTTTGGTTGTTATTGGTACACTACTGTATTCGGGGTCAGGTATATAATTCGGTGATATGAAATATTGATTTTTTGGCCTGTTTTTCACATATTTTAAAATAAAAAGATTCTCATATACAATGTCTGAATGTTGATATGGCAATAGCGGATCATCAGTAGTAACGGATCAGTTTCTGTTTACATTTAATTTATTCAGCCCATATGCATTTGTTTTTTATCAAACTTTCCATGTTTGAAGAGTTATCATATAAGCATACATATATACATTAGACTAAAGATTTGATACATATTTTCGAGAGTAATTACCTACTTAGTGTAACACCTATCAAAAAAAGTGATCCGTTACTGCCTGAAGGATGTGAGATTTTAAAAGGAATAAATAAATACTCTTAAAATGAAATAAGGTGTAACAGATGTTTTTTTATTACAATTTGGTTTAAAATGCTTAGGCCTGATCATCAAAACATCCATGATTTGAAGTTTTAATTTTTTAGGGACAATGATCCTGTAAACAGGCAAAATGGCAGATTTTCAACACTCAGCTTGCGCACATATAAAGCACAGTTCATAATAATGTTGGTTATCATATTACTGAGAGAGCAGAATCCAGTAAGAAACGCTCTTGAAAAAGTCCTTTAGTTTTAAATTTACGCTTTTAACCCGAGTGATCCTTTACTACCTAATGCACTGTATCAGTTTTCACAACCACAAAAATAACACTCAAAGTACATAATTATACATACCAGTATTTAACTTAAATATATTACAGAAGATGAACAATGGGAGAACCTGCATTAAGAGATCACTTGGTATTTCCCCTGAGCAGTCTCTTAAACCAGGTTTGACTGTATAACAAGAAGAAAATAATGTTTTATTTTTGTGCATATGATATGATGTCTCCTTGCATTGATTTTACAATACATTTATATTTCACATAGTCCTAAAAGTGTGTTGTATATTGTCGTTATGAACTTATTGGCAATTGGTATATTGTTTTTTTCAACTCTGTCCAGGTATTTTAAGAAACATGATCAAGAACACCTCTAAAACAACTTTGAAAATTTGATCCATATTTGAACTGCATTTTAATATAAAAACATATTCTTTTGATATGTGTATTTTGAAGGGGAATTCTATCATACACAGTTTTTAAACAACATCATTCTTACTTTCCAGTCCACTAAATACCTCATGTAACAGAGAAACTGATACACTTGTATATCTATTTTTGGGAATGTAATGTTAAAGTCAACAAATTACTACAAACAAAATAATGTACTTGTAGGCTTTAATACAACAAAATTGTTTTTTGTTTTTAAAACTTTGAGTCTTGTAATAAAAATATCTTAATACTGGCAATAAAGCCATGTGTATGGAGAAGCAGATGTATGGAATGAGAATACATATATGCCAAGTCTCCCGCAATTCTGCACTTTTGTATTCAGGACTGTTACTTTCTACGAAATAGCAAATTGTTTATAACAATTCAGCTTAAGTGTATTCATGTTCGACTTTCATATCCATCCATTATATAGATATATAATTTAAGAAACATATGAATGGTAACAGATACACTTAAGTATTTCCTGTTTAAACCAAATGGTGCACATACCATGAGTCACTGTAATGAGGTTTACCACCACTAATTACATGTAAACCTCCGAGGTGTAGTCGAATGTAGTTCCTATAATAAAATGTAATCCCTCCTTTTTCGATGGAAATGGGCATTATAAGTAGGGGAAAACTGCCCATTTCTATTCGATTTTGTGGTTGTATATATAAGAAGGTATTAATAGGTTTTACTGGATCACTGATGAACATTTTCGAAATTTCGACTCTATGCTTACACTTTGTGAGCAATGAAAATAGTCGATCAATGAAAACAGCTGTACCGTTGACCTGTTTAGCAAACAAACAAGAACTTTCTTACATGTCTTGTGAGCCCACCTTTTCTGGTGATTTTTCAAGTGGAAAATTAGTTTTCTATATGAACATTACACTGCTGCATTATCCATACTTGAGTTGAATTGCAGCAAATCATTAATATGTGACACTTTAACATTGGTGTCTATGGGGAAAATAATTAATGGTTTCATACCATAACATAAAGAACTACTACTGCAATTGGTACTGCTTGATACACAGCTTCATATACCGTTAATATAGATTCCTTTTCCTTTCATTGAATGAGTTTCTGTTGAATTGTAAATTTATAATATATTTTTCTACTTTGAATTATGCATGTGTTTCTTGCACGTTGTATTTTAATAACAGTCAAACCTATAGTGTCATTGGCTGGTCTATCATCTGTAACGGAGGGTGACAATGCTGTCTTGAATTGTTCTGCTGAAAGCAAGCCTCTGTCAACATTCACCTGGTACCACAATAACAACGTAATATACCCTACTGGTACACCAGACGCAGATAATGTATTCACTTACACCATAACCAGAGTCAACAGGACGCATTATGGAACATACAAGTGCAAAGCTAGTAACAACGTTGAAGAAGATGACGAGAAAACAACTAGTCTATCTGTCAGGTGTAAGTACACTAGTATTTACTGCATTCTTCAGATAGCTTGCATCCAACTTGTGTGTGTTGTTATGCTCTCACCTTGATATGAGGGGAGGCATTTAGTGTTTCATCTGTCCATCTGTATGTATAACTGGCACAATTTTTTTATGTTGCTAAAATTCCAGCAAATATTGGCAGTTTTATGGGCCTTTCCTTGCTAATTATAAATGTTATATACAGTCAAACCTCGATAGCTCGAAGTCAGCGGGACCATAGGGATATGTTCGAGCTATCGGTGGCTTCAAGGCATCGAGGTAACTGTAAAAACCAAAATATCTATCTGAATTTGTGTACCACCCGAAATAGTGTTACTTATGTACGTGATGTATCGTTCTCGATATGTGTTTTATTTTCATGCATGTTTGTTTAAACCTCATAACGGATATATAACATGTAATTGTTACACTGAAAATACAAGAAAAACTGCAATAAAGTGTAATAAATATCACACTAATAGATTTTAACATACATTCTGGAAGTCCGAATAATAAGAACAAGGTAAGACTGATTTCGGTACATTATTTAATTAGAAAATCAACTGTGTTAAATTTATCGTAATTAACAGTAAACGAAGTTCACTAAACATATATTTTATCTGTCTATTATCGCTTTTCAATCATAAATGTTCGCACCTTTAACAACCAACTTTATCTGTTTTCGCACTATGATCAAACTTGCTACAAACAAATACAAACGCGTCGATTACAATTAATATGGCCAACGTCGCATGGCAACGGATCATCACCTTCGATTAAGCGAGGTTTAAATTCACACAAAAATGGATCTTCGGACCGTAAAAAGTATTCGAGCGAGCCGGGGTATTCGAGAAATAATATTCGAATAATCGAGGTTAAATTACATTGAATTATATAGGAGTTGTGTCGGGACCGGAAAATGTGTTCGAATTACCGATGGTATTCGAATCACCGATGTTCGAGCTATCGAGGTTCGACTGTAATTAGATTTCACACATTTAAATAGTGATAGCTTTTACAAGAAAATGTTAATTACCAGGTGGAGATGTGTAGTTTGTTATTTTAACTTTGACAAGTATTGGCTAAGTTATGGCCTATTTTGAAAAAAAAAAAATGTATTATATTTTCACGCACAGTGGGCAGACTGCTGTAGGCCGGCAGGCAGAAAGATTGGTTTTTGATCATTTAAAAGTGCACACCTTCATGGTTTGACTTCATATTTAGGATTCTATTTATGACCACAATATCTTGCACAAGTTTGATGATTTTTGCAAGTCATATGCCCAACAGGCTAGTAGCTCAAAATGTTTTTCATGAAGACTGCTACTATGAAACTTCATACAATGACAGCGGGCAATGAGAGGAAGTGCAGAGTGCAAGAATCGTAACTATGTTATCATTCAAAGAGTTATTGCTCTCTGTAATTTTATACTTTGAATTTTTGTCCAGAGCAGAACTTCAAAACTACTGATGGGACTGCAATAAAACTTCACACAAGGATAGAGGTCAATGAGAGGAAGTGCAGAGAGCAAGAAACATAACTCTTGTCTTCATTCAATTTAGAGTTATTGCCCTATGTCATTTTATACTTATAATTTTTGTCCGGAGCATAACTTAAAAACCACCCATGGGACTTCAATAAAACTTCACACAATGATAAAGGGCAATGAGAGAAAGTGTACAGATCTACAACCAATCTTCATTCAGATAAGAGTTATTGCCCTTTGTAATTTTATGTTTGTAAATGTTTTTTTGGGAAGTGGGTACAGGGTTTGTTTTTAGCTCTACTGATCAGAGATCAGCAGAGCTTATGCCATGGTGCGGTGTCCGTCATCCGTCTGTCCGTCTGTCTGTCCGTCCGTAAACTTTTATTTGTAGCGACTACTCCTCTGAAACTACTGAATGGATATTCATGAAACTTTACAGAAATGTTGCCCATGAAGTCTAGTTGATCCTAGCAAAAATTCATGTTGATGTGAAATCCAAGATGGCCGCCAAAGCTAAATATAGATTTTTAAAATACAAGTTTGTAGCGACTACCTCTTTAAAACTCTAAGTGATATTGATATGGGACTTTTTCTAAAATGATCAGCATGACATGATGTTGGTCCTTGTCGAAAATCGTTTTGATTTGACATTAAACATGGCTGCCAGCGGCCATCTTTGTTTACATAGAGTTATATAATGAAAACTTGTAGCGACTACTCCTCTGAAACTACTTGGCGGATTTTCATGAAACTTTACAGGAATATTGCTCTTAATGTCTAACAAGATGGCCGCCACAGTTAAAAATAGATTTTTAAAAAATAAGTTTGTAGCGACTACTTCTTGAAAACTATAAGTGATATTGATATGGGACTTTTTCTAAATTGATCAGCATGACATGATGGTTATCCGAGTCAAACATTACTTTGATTCGACGTTAAACATGGCTGCCAGCGGCCATCTTTGTTTACATAGTGTTATATAATGAAAAATTGTAGCGATTACTCCTCTGAAACTACTTGACGGATTTTCATGAAACTTCACACAAATGTTGCTCTTGATGTCTTACTGATCCTAGCAAAATTTCAGGTCGGCCGGAAATTCAAGATGGCCGCCATTTCTAAAAATAGATTTTCAAAATACAAGTTTGTAGCGACTTCTTCTTGAAAACTATAAGTGATATTGATATGGGACATTTTCTAAAATGATCAGCATGACATGATGTTGGTCCTTGTCAAAAATCATTTTGATTCGATGTTAAACATGGCTGTAAGCGGCCATCTTTGTTTACATAGAGTTATATAATGAAAACTTGTAGTGACTACTCCTCTGAAACTACTTGACAGATTTTCATGAAACTTCACAGGAATGTTGCTCTTGATGTCTAATTGATGCTAGCAAAATTTCAGGTCGGTCGGAAATTCAAGATGGCCGCCACTGCTAAAATTATATTTTCAAAAAACAAGTTTGTAGCGACTACTTCCTGAAATTAAAATCAATCAGTAGAGCTTCAAGGTCATTGACCTCTTGTTTTGGGATTAGGACTTTGTTCACTCCAATTGGGAAAAAAACATACTTTTTTTTGCCATTGGGACTGGTACCGTTTTTCGGTACCACTTAATAAGGAAAAAACCACTGAGTTGATCCTAGCAAAAATTCACGTTGATGTGAAATCCAAGATGGTTGTCAAAGCTAAAAATAGATTTTTAAAAGGGAAACAAGTTTGTAGCGACTACTTCTTGAAAATTATAAGTGATATCAATATGGGACTTTATCTAAAATGATCAGCATGACATAATGTTGGTTCTTGTCAACAAATTATATAGTAAAAACTTGTAACAACTACTCTTAAAGAACTGGATGGACTTTTGTGAAACTTTACAGCAGTGTTGCCCATAATGTCTAGATGATCCTAGTAAAAATTCACATAGATGTGAAATCCAAGAAGGCTACAACAGCTAAAATAGATTCGTAAAAAACAACTTTGTTGCAACTACTTCTTTAAAACTATTAATAATATTGATATGGGACATTTTCTAAAATGATCAGCATGACATGATGTTGATCCTTGAACATTAAACATGGCTGCCAGTGGCCATCTTTGTTAACATACAGTTATATAGTGACAACTTGTAGCAACTACTCCTCTGAAACTATTGGATGGATTTTCATGAAACTTCACAGGAATGTTGCCCATGATGTCTAGTTGATCCTAGCAAAAATTCACATTGATGTGAAATCCAAGGTGGCCACCAAAGCTAAAAATAGATGTTTAAAGAACAAGTTTGTAGCGCTTACTTCTTGAAACTATAAGTGATATTGATATGGGGCTTTTTCTAAAATGATCAGCATGACATGATGTTGGTCCTTGTCGAAAATTGTTTTGATTTGACGTTAAGCATGGCTGCCGCGGCCATCTTTGTTTACATAGTTATATGCTAAAAAATTGTAGTGACTATACTTCTCTGAAACTACTTGACGGATTTACATGACACTTCACAGGAATGTTGCTCTTGGAGTCTAATTGATCCTAGCAAAATTTCAGGTCGGCCAGAAATTTAAGATGGCCGCCACGGCTAAAAATAGATTTTTGAGAAACCAGAGTGTAGCGAGTACTTCTTGAAAACTATCAGTGATATTGATATGGGAATTTTTCTAAAATGATCATCATGACATGTTGTTGATACTTGTCAAAAATTATTTTGATTCGCCATTAAACATGGCTGCCAGCGGCCATCTTTGTTTACATAAAGTTATATAATAAAAACTTGTAGCGACTGCTTCTCTGAAACTACTTGACATATTAACATGAAACTTTAAAGGAATGTTGCTCTTGAAGTCTAGTTGATCCTAGCAAAATCTTAGGTCGGCCGGAAATTCAAGATGGCCACCACGGCTAAAAATAGCTTTTTAAAAAAGACAAATTTGTGGCGACTAATTCTTTTGAAAACTATAAGTGATATTGATATGGGACTTTTTCTAAAATGATCATCATGACATGATGTTGGTCCTTGTCGAAAAGCATTTTGATTCAACTTTAAACATGGCTGCCAGCAGTCATCTTTGTTTACAAGAGTTATATAGTGAAAAAGGTTGTAGCGACTACTTCTCTGAAATGACTTTACAGATTTTCATGAAACTTCGCAGGGATGTTACACTTAATGTCGAGTTGATCCTAGCAAAATTTCAGGTCGGCTGGAAATTCAAGATGGCCACCACTGCTAAAAATAGATTTAAAAAAACACAAGTTTGTAGCACCTACTTCTTGAAAACTATAAGTGATATTGATACGGGACTTTTTCTAAAATGATCAGCATGATGTGATGTTGGTCCTGCTTGAAAAATATTTTGATTCAACATTAAACATGGCAAATAGTGGCCATCTTTGTTTACATAGAGTTATATATTAAAAACTGGTAGCGACTACTCTGAAACTACTTGACAGATTTTCATGAAACTTCACAGGAATGCTGATCAAGCTATCAAAACCTATCAGTAGAGCTTCAAGGTCATTGACCTCTTGTTATAAATACAGTATTTTGGCGACTACTTCTCAAAAACAATAAGTGATATTGATTTGGAACCTTTATCAAAAGGACTGGCATGACATGTTGTTGGTCCTTACGAAAATTCATTTTGATTTGATGTTAAAATATCTTGTTTACATAGAGTTATGCACTGTCAGGAAACTTTACAGGAATGTTGCTCTTGATGTCTAGTTGATCCTAGCATAAATTCAGGTCAGCCATAAATACAAGATGGCTGCCATGGCTAAAAATAGATTTTAAAAATACAAGTTTGTGACAACACTACTTCTTTTCAAAAAACAAAGTTGTATTGATTTGGAACCTTACTAAAATGACTGGCATGACATGCAGTTGGTCCTAAACAAAATTCATTTTGATTCGATGTCGAACATGGCCACCAGGCGCTATCTTTGTTCACATAGAGTTATATAGGATATACTTGTGACGACTACTCCTCTGAAACTACTTGATGGATTTTTATGAAACTGTACAGGAATGTGGCTCTTGATGTCTGTTGGTCCTAATTAAA
>JAWPHD010025557.1:0-15967 GCA_037043455.1 Cyrtodaria siliqua
GTTCTTACACATATATATTCAGCTCTTACACATATATATTCAGTTCTTACACATATATATTTCAGTTCTTACACATATATATTCAGTTCTAACACATATATATTCAGTTCTTACACATATATATTCAGTTCTTACACATATATATTCCGTTCTTACGCATATATATTCAGTTCTTACACATATATATTCCGTTCTAACACATATATATTCAGTTCTTACACATATATATTCAGTTTCTTACACATATATATTCAGTTCTTACACATATATATGCAGTTCTTACACAAATATATTCAGTTCTTAAAAATATATATTAACTTCTTAAGCATATATTCAGTTCTTACGCATATATATTCAATTCTTACGCATATATACAGTTCTTACACATACATTCCGATCTTACGCATATATATGCAGTTCTTACGCATATATGTTCAGTTTCTTACACATATATCTTCAGCTCTTACACATATATATTCAGTTCTTACATTTATATATTCAGTTCTTACACATATATATTCATTTCTACACCTATATATTCAGTTCTTACTCATATATATTCAGTTCTTACACATATATATTCCGTTCTTACGCATATATATTCCATTCTAACGCATATATATTCAGTTCTTACGCATATATATTCAGTTTTTACGCATATATATTCAGTTCTTACACATATATATATTTAGTTATTACACATATATATTCAGTTCTTACACATATATATTGAGTACTTATTCATATATATTCCGTTCTAACACATATATATTCAGTTCTTACACATATAGATTCAGTTCTTACACATATATATTCCGCTTACGCATATATATTCAGTTTTTACACATATATATGCAGTTCTTACACAAATATATTCAGGTCTTACACATATATATTCAGTTCTTACGCATATATTCAGTTCTTACGCATATATTCAGTTCTTACGCATATATATTCAGTTCTTACACAAATATGTTCAGTTCTTACACATATATATTCCGTTCTTACGCATATATAT
This sequence comes from Cyrtodaria siliqua, assembly GCA_037043455.1. Taxonomy (NCBI): domain Eukaryota; kingdom Metazoa; phylum Mollusca; class Bivalvia; order Adapedonta; family Hiatellidae; genus Cyrtodaria; species Cyrtodaria siliqua. The sequence goes on from JAWPHD010025557.1 coordinate 1,019, forward strand.
TCCGTTCTAACGCATATATATTCAGTTCTTATGCATATATATTCAGTTCTTACGCTTATATATTCAGTTCTTACACATATATATTCAGTTCTTACACATATATATTAAGTTCTTATTCATATATATTCCGTTCTAACACATATATATTCAGTTCTTACACATATATATTCAGTTCTTAAACATATATATTCAGTTCTACACATATATTCAGTTCTTACTCATATATATTCAGTTCTTACACATATATATTTCGTTCTTACGCATATATATTCCATTCTAACACATATATATTCAGTTCTTACACATATATATTCAGTTCTTACACATATATATTCCGTTCTAACACATATATATTCCGTTCTTACGCATATATATTCAGTTCTTACACATATATATGCAGTTCTTACACAAATATATTCAGTTCTTACACATATATATTCAGTTCTTACGCAAATATATTCAGTTCTTACGCATATATATTCAGTTCTTTCGAATATATATTCAGTTCTTACGTATATATATTCAGTTCTGACGCATATATATTCAGTTCTTACACATATATATTCAGTTCTAACACATATATATTCAGTTCTTACACATATATATTCCGTTCTTACGCATATATTATGTTAGTTCTTACACATATATATTCAGTTCTTACACAAATATATTCAGTTCTCACACATATATATTCCGTTCTTACGCATATATATTCCGTTCTAACGCATATATATTCAGTTCTTACGCATATATATTCAGTTCTTACGCATATATATTCAGTTCTTACAGATATATATTCAGTTCTTACACAAATATATTCAGTTCTTACAAATATATATTCAGTTCTTACGCATATATTCAGTTCTTACACATATATATTCAGTTCTTACACAAATATATTCAGTTCTTACACATATATATGCAGTTTTTACGCATATATTCAGTTCTTACACATATATTCAATTCTTACGCATATATGTCCAGTTCTTACACATATATTCCTATCTTACGCATATATATTCAGTTCTTACGCATATATATTCCGTTCTTACGCATATATATTCAATTCTTACACATATATATGCAGTTCTTACACATATATATTCCGTTCTTACTCATATATATTCAGTTCTTACACATATATATGCAGTTCTTACACAAATATATTCAGTTCTTACACATATATATTCAGTTCTTACGCATATATTCAGTTCTTACGCATATATTCAGTTCTTACACATATATATTCAGCTCTTACACATATATATTCAGTTCTTACACATATATATTCAGTTCTTACACATATATATTCAGTTCTAACACATATATATTCAGTTCTTACACATATATATTCAGTTCTTACACATATATATTCCGTTCTTACGCATATATATTCAGTTCTTACACATATATATTCCGTTCTAACACATATATATTCAGTTCTTACACATATATATTCAGTTCTTACACATATATATTCAGTTCTTAGACATATATATGCAGTTCTTACACAAATATATTCAGTTCTTACACATATATATTAACTTCTTAAGCATATATTCAGTTCTTACGCATATATATTCAATTCTTACGCATATATACAGTTCTTACACATACATTCCGATCTTATGCATATATATGCAGTTCTTACGCATATATGTTCAGTTCTTACACATATATCTTCAGCTCTTACACATATATATTCAGTTCTTACATTTATATATTCAGTTCTTACACATATATATTCATTTCTACACCTATATATTCAGTTCTTACTCATATATATTCAGTTCTTACACATATATATTCCGTTCTTACGCATATATATTCCATTCTAACGCATATATATTCAGTTCTTACGCATATATATTCAGTTTTTACGCATATATATATTCAGTTCTTACACATATATATTTAGTTCTTACATTTATATATTCAGTTCTTACACATATATATTCATTTCTACACCTATATATTCAGTTCTTACTCATATATATTCAGTTCTTACACATATATATTCCGTTCTTACGCATATATATTCCATTCTAACGCATATATATTCAGTTCTTACGCATATATATTCAGTTTTTACGCATATATATATTCAGTTCTTACACATATATATTCAGTTCTTACACATATATATTGAGTACTTATTCATATATATTCCGTTCTAACACATATATATTCAGTTCTTACACATATAGATTCAGTTCTTACACATATATATTCCGTTCTTACGCATATATATTCAGTTTTTACACATATATATGCAGTTCTTACACAAATATATTCAGGTCTTACACATATATATTCAGTTCTTACGCTTATATTCAGTTCTTACGCATATATTCAGTTCTTACGCATATATATTCAGTTCTTACACAAATATGTTCAGTTCTTACACATATATATTCCGTTCTTACGCATATATATTCCGTTCTAACGCATATATATTCAGTTCTTATGCATATATATTCAGTTCTTACGCTTATATATTCAGTTCTTACACATATATATTTAGCTCTTACACATATATATTCAGTTCTTACACATATATATTGAGTTCTTATTCATATATATTCCATTCTAACACATATATATTCAGTTCTTACACATATATATTCAGTTCTTACACATATATATTCCGTTCTAACACATATATATTCCGTTCTTACGCATATATATTCAGTTCTTACACATATATATGCAGTTCTTACACAAATATATTCAGTTCTTACACATATATATTCAGTTCTTACGCAAATATATTCAGTTCTTACGCATATATATTCAGTTCTTTCGAATATATATTCAGTTCTTACGTATATATATTCAGTTCTGACGCATATATATTCAGTTCTTACACATATATATTCAGTTCTAACACATATATATTCAGTTCTTACACATATATATTCCGTTCTTACGCATATATATTTAGTTCTTACACATATATATTCAGTTCTTACACAAATATATTCAGTTCTCACACATATATATTCCGTTCTTACGCATATATATTCCGTTCTAACGCATATATATTCAGTTCTTACGCATATATATTCAGTTCTTACGCATATATATTCAGTTCTTACAGATATATATTCAGTTCTTACACAAATATATTCAGTTCTTACAAATATATATTCAGTTCTTACGCATATATTCAGTTCTTACACATATATATTCAGTTCTTACACAAATATATTCAGTTCTTACACATATATATGCAGTTTTTACGCATATATTCAGTTCTTACACATATATTCAATTCTTACGCATATATGTCCAGTTCTTACACATATATTCCTATCTTACGCATATATATTCAGTTCTTACGCATATATATTCCGTTCTTACGCATATATATTCAATTCTTACACATATATATGCAGTTCTTACACATATATATTCCGTTCTTACTCATATATATTCAGTTCTTACACATATATATGCAGTTCTTACACAAATATATTCAGTTCTTACACATATATATTCAGTTCTTACGCATATATTCAGTTCTTACGCATATATTCAGTTCTTACACATATATATTCAGCTCTTACACATATATATTCAGTTCTTACACATATATATTCAGTTCTTACACATATATATTCAGTTCTAACACATATATATTCAGTTCTTACACATATATATTCAGTTCTTACACATATATATTCCGTTCTTACGCATATATATTCAGTTCTTACACATATATATTCCGTTCTAACACATATATATTCAGTTCTTACACATATATATTCAGTTCTTACACATATATATTCAGTTCTTACACATATATATGCAGTTCTTACACAAATATATTCAGTTCTTACACATATATATTAACTTCTTAAGCATATATTCAGTTCTTACGCATATATATTCAATTCTTACGCATATATACAGTTCTTACACATACATTCCGATCTTATGCATATATATGCAGTTCTTACGCATATATGTTCAGTTCTTACACATATATCTTCAGCTCTTACACATATATATTCAGTTCTTACATTTATATATTCAGTTCTTACACATATATATTCATTTCTACACCTATATATTCAGTTCTTACTCATATATATTCAGTTCTTACACATATATATTCCGTTCTTACGCATATATATTCCATTCTAACGCATATATATTCAGTTCTTACGCATATATATTCAGTTTTTACGCATATATATATTCAGTTCTTACACATATATATTTAGTTCTTACATTTATATATTCAGTTCTTACACATATATATTCATTTCTACACCTATATATTCAGTTCTTACTCATATATATTCAGTTCTTACACATATATATTCCGTTCTTACGCATATATATTCCATTCTAACGCATATATATTCAGTTCTTACGCATATATATTCAGTTTTTACGCATATATATATTCAGTTCTTACACATATATATTCAGTTCTTACACATATATATTGAGTACTTATTCATATATATTCCGTTCTAACACATATATATTCAGTTCTTACACATATAGATTCAGTTCTTACACATATATATTCCGTTCTTACGCATATATATTCAGTTTTTACACATATATATGCAGTTCTTACACAAATATATTCAGGTCTTACACATATATATTCAGTTCTTACGCTTATATTCAGTTCTTACGCATATATTCAGTTCTTACGCATATATATTCAGTTCTTACACAAATATGTTCAGTTCTTACACATATATATTCCGTTCTTACGCATATATATTCCGTTCTAACGCATATATATTCAGTTCTTATGCATATATATTCAGTTCTTACGCTTATATATTCAGTTCTTACACATATATATTTAGCTCTTACACATATATATTCAGTTCTTACACATATATATTGAGTTCTTATTCATATATATTCCGTTCTAACACATATATATTCAGTTCTTACACATATATATTCAGTTCTTAAACATATATATTCAGTTCTACACATATATTCAGTTCTTACTCATATATATTCAGTTCTTACACATATATATTTCGTTCTTACGCATATATATTCCATTCTAACACATATATATTCAGTTCTTACACATATATATTCAGTTCTTACACATATATATTCCGTTCTAACACATATATATTCCGTTCTTACGCATATATATTCAGTTCTTACACATATATATGCAGTTCTTACACAAATATATTCAGTTCTTACACATATATATTCAGTTCTTACGCAAATATATTCAGCTCTTACGCATATATATTCAGTTCTTTCGAATATATATTCAGTTCTTACGTATATATATTCAGTTCTGACGCATATATATTCAGTTCTTACACATATATATTCAGTTCTAACACATATATATTCAGTTCTTACACATATATATTCCGTTCTTACGCATATATATTTAGTTCTTACACATATATATTCAGTTCTTACACAAATATATTCAGTTCTCACACATATATATTCCGTTCTTACGCATATATATTCCGTTCTAACGCATATATATTCAGTTCTTACGCATATATATTCAGTTCTTACGCATATATATTCAGTTCTTACAGATATATATTCAGTTCTTACACAAATATATTCAGTTCTTACAAATATATATTCAGTTCTTACGCATATATTCAGTTCTTACACATATATATTCAGTTCTTACACAAATATATTCAGTTCTTACACATATATATGCAGTTTTTACGCATATATTCAGTTCTTACACATATATTCAATTCTTACGCATATATGTCCAGTTCTTACACATATATTCCGATCTTACGCATATATATTCAGTTCTTACGCATATATATTCCGTTCTTACGCATATATATTCAATTCTTACACATATATATGCAGTTCTTACACATATATATTCCGTTCTTACTCATATATATTCAGTTCTTACACATATATATGCAGTTCTTACACAAATATATTCAGTTCTTACACATATATATTCAGTTCTTACGCATATATTCAGTTCTTACGCATATATTCAGTTCTTACACATATATATTCAGCTCTTACACATATATATTCAGTTCTTACACATATATATTCAGTTCTTACACATATATATTCAGTTCTAACACATATATATTCAGTTCTTACACATATATATTCAGTTCTTACACATATATATTCCGTTCTTACGCATATATATTCAGTTCTTACACATATATATTCCGTTCTAACACATATATATTCAGTTCTTACACATATATATTCAGTTCTTACACATATATAATCAGTTCTTACACATATATATGCAGTTCTTACACAAATATATTCAGTTCTTACACATATATATTAACTTCTTAAGCATATATTCAGTTCTTACGCATATATATTCAATTCTTACGCATATATACAGTTTTTACACATACATTCCGATCTTACGCATATATATGCAGTTCTTACGCATATATGTTCAGTTCTTACACATATATCTTCAGCTCTTACACATATATATTCAGTTCTTACATATATATATTCAGTTCTTACACATATATATTCATTTCTACACCTATATATTCAGTTCTTACTCATATATATTCAGTTCTTACACATATATATTCCGTTCTTACGCATATATATTCCATTCTAACGCATATATATTCAGTTCTTACGCATATATATTCAGTTTTTACGCATATATATTCAGTTCTTACACATATATATTTAGTTATTACACATATATATTCAGTTCTTACACATATATATTGAGTACTTATTCATATATATTCCGTTCTAACACATATATATTCAGTTCTTACACATATAGATTCAGTTCTTACACATATATATTCCGTTCTTACGCATATATATTCAGTTTTTACACATATATATGCAATTCTTACACAAATATATTCAGGTCTTACACATATATATTCAGTTCTTACGCATATATTCAGTTCTTACGCATATATTCAGTTCTTACGCATATATATTCAGTTCTTACACAAATATGTTCAGTTCTTACACATATATATTCCGTTCTTACGCATATATATTCCGTTCTAACGCATATATATTCAGTTCTTATGCATATATATTCAGTTCTTACGCTTATATATTCAGTTCTTACACATATATATTTAGCTCTTACACATATATATTGAGTTCTTACACATATATATTGAGTTCTTATTCATATATATTCCGTTCTAACACATATATATTCAGTTCTTACACATATATATTCAGTTCTTAAACATATATATTCAGTTCTACACATATATTCAGTTCTTACTCATATATATTCAGTTCTTACACATATATATTCCGTTCTTACGCATATATATTCCATTCTAACACATATATATTCAGTTCTTACACATATATATTCAGTTCTTACACATATATATTCCGTTCTAACACATATATATTCCGTTCTTACGCATATATATTTAGTTCTTACACATATATATTCAGTTCTTACACAAATATATTCAGTTCTCACACATATATATTGCGTTCTTACGCATATATATTCCGTTCTAACGCATATATATTCAGTTCTTACGCATATATATTCAGTTCTTACGCATATATATTCAGTTCTTACAGATATATATTCAGTTCTTACACAAATATATTCAGTTCTTACAAATATATATTCAGTTCTTACGCATATATTCAGTTCTTACACATATATATATTCAGTTCTTACACATATATATTCCGTTCTTACGCATATATATTCAGTTCTTACTCATATATATTCAGTTCTTACACAAATATATTTAGTTCTTACACATATATATTCCGTTCTTACGCATATATATTCCGTTCTAACGCATATATATTCAGTTTTTACGCATATATATTCAGTTATTACACATATATATTCAGTTCTTACGCATATATTCAGTTCTTACGCTTATATTCAGTTCTTAGGAATATATATTCATTTCTTACGCATATATGTTCAGTTCTTACACATATATTCCGATCTTACGCATATATATTCAGTTCTTACGCATATATATTCAGTTCTTACACATGTATATTCAGCTCTTACACATATATATTCAGTTCTTACACATATATATTCAGTTCTTACACATATATATTTCGTTCTAACACATATATATTCAGTTCTTACACATGAATATGCAGTTCTTACACATATATATTCCGTTCTTACGCATATATATTCAGTTCTTACACATATATATTCAGTTCTTACACATATATATTCAGTTCTTACGCATATATTCAGTTCTTACGCATATATTCAGTTCTTACACATATATATTCAGTTCTTACACATATATATTCAGTTTTTATACATATATATTGAGTTCTTACACATATATATTCCGTTCTTACGCATATATATTCAGTTCTTACACATATATATTCAGTTCTTACACATATATATTCAGTTCTTACGCATATATATTCCGTTCTTAAGCATATACATTCAGTTCTTACGCATATATATTCAGTTATTACGCATATATATTCAGTTCTTACGCATATATATTCAGTTCTTACACATATATATTCAGTTCTTACACATATATATTCCGTTATTACGCATATATATTCAATTCTTACGCATATATGTTCAGTTCTTACACATATATTCCGATCTTACGCATATATATTCAGTTCTTACGCGTATATATTCAGTACTTACACATATATATTCAGCTTTAACACATATATATTCAGTTCTTACACATATATATGCAGTTCTTACACAAATATATTCAGTTCTTTCACATATATATTCAGTTCTTACGCAAATATATTCAGTTCTTACGCATATATATTCAGTTCTTTCGAATATATATTCAGTTCTTACGTATATATATTCAGTTCTGACGCATATATATTCAGTTCTTACACATATATATTCAGTTCTAACACATATATATTCAGTTCTTACACATATATATTCCGTTCTTACGCATATATATTTAGTTCTTACACATATATATTCAGTTCTTACACAAATATATTCAGTTCTCACACATATATATTCCGTTCTTACGCATATATATTCCGTTCTTACGCATATATATTCAGTTCTTATGCATATATATTCAGTTCTTACGCATATATATTCAGTTCTTACAGATATATATTCAGTTCTTACACAAATATATTCAGTTCTTACACATATATATTCAGTTCTTACGCATATATTCAGTTCTTACACATATATATTCAGTTCTTACTCATATATATTCCGTTATTACGCATATATATTCAGTTCTTACACATATATATTCAGTTCTTACACACATATATTTAGTTCTTACACATATATATTCCGTTCTTACGCATATATATTCCGTTCTAACGCATATATATTCAGTTTTTACGCATATATATTCAGTTTTTACGCATATATATTCAGTTCTTACACATATATATTTAGCTATTACGCATATATATTCAGTTCTTACACATATATATTGAGTTCTTATTCATATATATTCCGTTCTAACACATATATATTCAGTTCTTACACATATATATTCAGTTCTTACACATATATATTCAGTTCTTACGCATATATATTCAGTTTTTACACATATATATGCAGTTCTTACACAAATATATTCAGTTCTTACACATATATATTCAGCTCTTACACATATATATTCAGTTCTTACACATATATATTCAGTTCTTACACATATATATTCAGTTCTAACACATATATATTCAGTTCTTACTCATATATATACAGTTCTTACACATATATATTCCGTTCTAACACATACATATTCAGTTCTTACACATATATATTCAGTTCTTACACATATATATTCAGTTCTTACACATATATATGCAGTTCTTACACAAATATATTCAGTTCTTACACATATATATTCAGTTCTTACGCATATATTCAGTTCTTACGCATATATTCAGTTCTTAGAAATATATATTCAATTCTTACGCATATATGTTCAGTTCTTACACATATATTCCGATCTTACGCATATATATTCAGTTCTTACGCATATATATTCAGTTCTTACACATGTATATTCAGCTCTTACACATATATATTCAGTTCTTACACATATATATTCCGTTCTTACACATATATATTCCGTTCTAACACATATATATTCAGTTCTTACACATATATATTCAGTTCTTACACATATATATTCCGTTCTTACGCATATATATTCAGTTCTTACACATATATATTCAGTTCTTACACATATATATTCAGTTCTTACGCATATATTCAGTTCTTACGCATATATTCAGTTCTTACACATATATATTCAGTTCTTACACATATATATTCAGTTCTTACGCATATATATTCCGTTCTTAAGCATATAATTTCAGTTCTTACACATATAAATTCAGTTCTAACACATATATATTTAGTTCTTACACATATATATTCATTTCTTACACATATATATTCCTTTCTTACGCATATATATTCAATTCTTACACATATATATGCAGTTCTTACACAAATATATTCAGTTCTTACACATATATATTCAGTTCTTACGCATATATTCAGTTCTTACACATATATTTGCAGTTCTTACACAAATATATTCAGTTCTTACACATATATATTCAGTTCTTACGCATATATTCAGTTCTTACGCATATATTCAGTTCTTACGCATATATTCAGTTCTTACGCATATATATCCAGCTCCTACACATATATATTCAGTTCTTACACATATATATTCAGTTCTTACACATATATATTCAGTTCTTACACATATATTTGCAGTTCTTACACAAATATATTCAGTTATTACACCTATATATTCAGTTCTTACGCATATATTCAGTTCTAACGCATATATTCAGTTCTTAGGAATATATATTCAATTCTTACGCATATATGTTTAGTTCTTACACATATATTCAGTTCTTACACATATATATTCAGTTCTTACACATATATATTCAGCTCTTACGCATATATTCAGTTCTTACGCATATATTCAGTTCTTACACATATATATTCAGTCCTTACACATATATATTCAGTTCTTATACATATATATTGAGTTCTTACACATATATATTCCGTTCTTACGCATATATATTCAGTTCTTACACATATATATTCAGTTCTTACACATATATATTCAGTTCTTACGCATATATATTCCGTTCTTAAGCATATAAATTCAGTTCTTACGCATATATATTCAGTTATTACGCATATATATTCAGTTCTTACGCATATATATTCAGTTCTTACACATATATATTCAGTTCTTACACATATATATTCCGTTCTTACGCATATATATTCAATTCTTACGCATATATGTTCAGTTCTTACACATATATTCCGATCTTATGCATATATATTCAGTTCTTACGCGTATATATTCAGTACTTACACATATAGATTCAGTTCTTACACATATATATTCCGTTCTTACGCATATATATTCAGTTTTTACACATATATATGCAGTTCTTACACAAATATATTCAGGTCTTACACATATATATTCAGTTCTTACGCATATATTCAGTTCTTACGCATATATTCAGTTCTTACGCATATATATTCAGTTCTTACACAAATATGTTCAGTTCTTACACATATATATTCCGTTCTTACGCATATATATTCCGTTCTAACGCATATATATTCAGTTCTTATGCATATATATTCAGTTCTTACGCTTATATATTCAGTTCTTACACATATATATTTAGCTCTTACACATATATATTGAGTTCTTACACATATATATTGAGTTCTTATTCATATATATTCCGTTCTAACACATATATATTCAGTTCTTACACATATATATTCAGTTCTTAAACATATATATTCAGTTCTACACATATATTCAGTTCTTACTCATTTATATTCAGTTCTTACACATATATATTCCGTTCTTACGCATATATATTCCATTCTAACACATATATATTCAGTTCTTACACATATATATTCAGTTCTTACACATATATATTCCGTTCTAACACATATATATTCCGTTCTTACGCATATATATTTAGTTCTTACACATATATATTCAGTTCTTACACAAATATATTCAGTTCTCACACATATATATTGCGTTCTTACGCATATATATTCCGTTCTAACGCATATATATTCAGTTCTTACGCATATATATTCAGTTCTTACGCATATATATTCAGTTCTTACAGATATATATTCAGTTCTTACACAAATATATTCAGTTCTTACAAATATATATTCAGTTCTTACGCATATATTCAGTTCTTACACATATATATATTCAGTTCTTACACATATATATTCCGTTCTTACGCATATATATTCAGTTCTTACTCATATATATTCAGTTCTTACACAAATATATTTAGTTCTTACACATATATATTCCGTTCTTACGCATATATATTCCGTTCTAACGCATATATATTCAGTTTTTACGCATATATATTCAGTTATTACACATATATATTCAGTTCTTACGCATATATTCAGTTCTTACGCATATATTCAGTTCTTAGGAATATATATTCAATTCTTACGCATATATGTTCAGTTCTTACACATATATTCCGATCTTACGCATATATATTCAGTTCTTACGCATATATATTCAGTTCTTACACATGTATATTCAGCTCTTACACATATATATTCAGTTCTTACACATATATATTCAGTTCTTACACATATATATTTCGTTCTAACACATATATATTCAGTTCTTACACATGAATATGCAGTTCTTACACATATATATTCCGTTCTTACGCATATATATTCAGTTCTTACACATATATATTCAGTTCTTACACATATATATTCAGTTCTTACGCATATATTCAGTTCTTACGCATATATTCAGTTCTTACACATATATATTCAGTTCTTACACATATATATTCAGTTTTTATACATATATATTGAGTTCTTACACATATATATTCCGTTCTTACGCATATATATTCAGTTCTTACACATATATATTCAGTTCTTACACATATATATTCAGTTCTTACGCATATATATTCCGTTCTTAAGCATATACATTCAGTTCTTACGCATATATATTCAGTTATTACGCATATATATTCAGTTCTTACGCATATATATTCAGTTCTTACACATATATATTCAGTTCTTACACATATATATTCCGTTATTACGCATATATATTCAATTCTTACGCATATATGTTCAGTTCTTACACATATATTCCGATCTTACGCATATATATTCAGTTCTTACGCGTATATATTCAGTACTTACACATATATATTCAGCTTTAACACATATATATTCAGTTCTTACACATATATATGCAGTTCTTACACAAATATATTCAGTTCTTTCACATATATATTCAGTTCTTACGCAAATATATTCAGTTCTTACGCATATATATTCAGTTCTTTCGAATATATATTCAGTTCTTACGTATATATATTCAGTTCTGACGCATATATATTCAGTTCTTACACATATATATTCAGTTCTAACACATATATATTCAGTTCTTACACATATATATTCCGTTCTTATGCATATATATTTAGTTCTTACACATATATATTCAGTTCTTACACAAATATATTCAGTTCTCACACATATATATTCCGTTCTTACGCATATATATTCCGTTCTTACGCATATATATTCAGTTCTTATGCATATATATTCAGTTCTTACGCATATATATTCAGTTCTTACAGATATATATTCAGTTCTTACACAAATATATTCAGTTCTTACACATATATATTCAGTTCTTACGCATATATTCAGTTCTTACACATATATATTCAGTTCTTACTCATATATATTCCGTTATTACGCATATATATTCAGTTCTTACACATATATATTCAGTTCTTACACACATATATTTAGTTCTTACACATATATATTCCGTTCTTACGCATATATATTCCGTTCTAACGCATATATATTCAGTTTTTACGCATATATATTCAGTTTTTACGCATATATATTCAGTTCTTACACATATATATTTAGCTATTACGCATATATATTCAGTTCTTACACATATATATTGAGTTCTTATTCATATATATTCCGTTCTAACACATATATATTCAGTTCTTACACATATATATTCAGTTCTTACACATATATATTCAGTTCTTACGCATATATATTCAGTTTTTACACATATATATGCAGTTCTTACACAAATATATTCAGTTCTTACACATATATATTCAGCTCTTACACATATATATTCAGTTCTTACACATATATATTCAGTTCTTACACATATATATTCAGTTCTAACACATATATATTCAGTTCTTACTCATATATATACAGTTCTTACACATATATATTCCGTTCTAACACATACATATTCAGTTCTTACACATATATATTCAGTTCTTACACATATATATTCAGTTCTTACACATATATATGCAGTTCTTACACAAATATATTCAGTTCTTACACATATATATTCAGTTCTTACGCATATATTCAGTTCTTACGCATATATTCAGTTCTTAGAAATATATATTCAATTCTTACGCATATATGTTCAGTTCTTACACATATATTCCGATCTTACGCATATATATTCAGTTCTTACGCATATATATTCAGTTCTTACACATGTATATTCAGCTCTTACACATATATATTCAGTTCTTACACATATATATTCCGTTCTTACACATATATATTCCGTTCTAACACATATATATTCAGTTCTTACACATATATATTCAGTTCTTACACATATATATTCCGTTCTTACGCATATATATTCAGTTCTTACACATATATATTCAGTTCTTACACATATATATTCAGTTCTTACGCATATATTCAGTTCTTACGCATATATTCAGTTCTTACACATATATATTCAGTTCTTACACATATATATTCAGTTTTTATACATATATATTGAGTTCTTACACATATAATTTCCGTTCTTACGCATATATATTCAGTTCTTACACATA
>JAWPHD010025558.1:0-15963 GCA_037043455.1 Cyrtodaria siliqua
ACCATAAGCTGATGCTACATATAATACATGAGACCTCTGTGCCTTGTGGTTTCAGAGAAGAAGATTTGTATATGTCTATATGAAAAACAGGCAAAATCTCAATATACAAAAGTTGGACCCCCGGGGCATGGCCATTTTTGACCCCAGGAACTTCATTTGAACGAACTTGATAGTCTAGGCGTTGGCGATCATTTTAAAAGAAAAATTGTTGAAATCTGTTTAGCGGTTCTTGAGTAGAAGATTTTTTAAGGTTTTGATTATATATGGTAATGGCGGCCATTTTAGATGTCGCGCTGACCTAATTTTAACAAATCTAAAAAGCATTCATCTAAGGATCATCCCCGTGAAGTTTCTTTAAAATTGGCCACGCGGTTTCTGAGGAGAAGTCGTTTGAAGCAAAAGTTAACGACGACGACGGACGGACGACGGACGACGGACGAAGAGTGATCCCAATAGCTCACCTTTGAGCCTTCGGCTCAGGTGAGCTAAAAAAGAAGACAAAATGAACATGAATGGGTGGTGGGGGTCCTACCTCTCTGCCTCTAGCGGGATTTGCAGTGATTGTATTGTACCCCGGCAACAACACGGGGAAATAAAGTAAGGTATTGCGCATTTAGCGCACAATGTAATTTCATTAATTCACATGTGTCTGCCAACCCTGTTAGACGATTGTTGCTGAAAAGTGGCACCGCTTTGGTGTATCAGGACTTTATATTATTCTGCCAGGGTGTATATTTTAATTGTGTACCTTTTGGGCAATGGAATACCTTGACACATTCATACTCATGTTTTTCATTGAAGTCTAAAAACAACAGGCAAAATAATCAATAAACAACAAACACTAACTCAAGTATACACAAATTTGTAATTATCAAATATTATGTACAAGAGGTGTTCAACTTATAACGTAACACTTGTTTAAGATGTTGTTTTACAGCGGAAGTGATTATCATAATTAGTTATGCATGTGAAACTGTCATTTAGAACGTACGTATTAAAAAATAATCAATTTCACGCGGTTCGCTGTATATTACATTTTGAATAAGGTGCATACTATTTACCAATTGTAAACCTATATGTATCTATTGCTGTAGATTTTTACCTTAAACCAAATAATTCCACTAAATGTATATCATAATTGTTTCAAACTGTGTTTGTAATTTAAATAAGATCGTATACTTTTATTTTAAGACAAAAATATAAATGTTGAATTAAAAGTTCGAAAATTGTATTGCAATATTAAGAAGATGACAGATAATAGGACAGTTTGCTCGTATCTGACCGACGTTATATGGAGAAGTTATGTTTTCTTTCTTTTCTTATAAGAAAGTAATGCCGCTTAAAGAAGCTATAAGCCACATTTTACAACATATGTATAACTGACAACAAGATATATGAATAACTTACGTATTTTGAGAATCCAAACTCTACAGACACAATATAAACGGCTTTATCCCCATAATTAGAGTGTCGAATTAAGAGTTACCAACTCGTAATTCATTTTACGCATGTATTCCAAGAATCTGTTAATAAACCTAAACCTTTAATCGGCACATATACATTATTATATGACCTGAACACCTGGTTTTGTAGTGTAATTGTGTCGTTATTTGGCGGATACTGCTTTATTTTTTATATTGGGGGAAATCATAACATTGCACGCAGCTGATGTTTCGAAGTAGAAGTTTTCATACATTTAATCTGAAATCGTGAAAACCGACAAATAGCAATTCCACTTTTTTACGTTCAGACATGGACATATCATTCCACTATAACCTTAAACGACAATTTACAAGCATTTTGTTTTAAATTTGTATTGTAGTTATTTTTATAATTGAATATGTTTGCTTCAAAACATCATTCTCTAACCTT
Source organism: Cyrtodaria siliqua (assembly GCA_037043455.1). NCBI lineage: Eukaryota > Metazoa > Mollusca > Bivalvia > Adapedonta > Hiatellidae > Cyrtodaria > Cyrtodaria siliqua. Next base: position 1,873 of record JAWPHD010025558.1, read on the forward strand.
TTTAAAAAATACGGATGCAGCCGAAACTTAGGAAGCACAGAGTAGTTCATGTCGCAATGTTTAATATCGAAGTAATCATTAGACTTGACATCAAAATTAACATATTCGACGAGAATGTCAAGATATGTGATTCAGTTACAAATGAAAGTGTTACGTTATAAGTTGAACACCTCTTGCACTTCAAGATATTAAAATAAAATAGTATGATGCTTGTTGTTGTTTGAGACAAAATGGCAATTATAACCCTGAAATTCCTGGAAATTGATGGGTTTTAGGGCCAAAAAACGGACAGTAAAGCGCCGAGTATGAACGATAAAGAGGCTCAGTATATTAAATCTCGGAATGGTCTTTAAAGATGAATGGCCACCATTTTTATAGTATTATCAATTAACAAATCTAACTCTTAAACATCATACGAACATTTCCTGATAGTCCCGGAGAGAAACATATATTTAAAACCGCTACTAAGATGTATGTAAAAATAAGTATTATTTGCATGACGCAGATACTACTTTTACCACTGCGTGACTGCATGGGGAAATGAGGTAAATCTGAATTGTATAGCTGCACAACTTGATAAATACCTTTACCTGTGGATTAATTTACCTGTTCAAAGTTTTCTACTTCATCAAATAAAATCTTATGCTCGCTTTTCACAGATATTGCAATGTGTGAATTGTAAATATTTATTGTTGTATTAATTTCGATTTAAATAAACATAAACATTTCATGAAACAAAACATGGCCGGAGAACTTTAATATATAATGAATAATGAAATATACTTGATTGCAATGCATCATCAAATCTCATCACTGTCTTAACAGTCAATTGTGCTTACAATTATGAAAACTTACGAAAAATGCATGATTTTTTCAAAATGTATGTCATATGTGTACATAGACACTTTTAGACAGTTACATGCGCAACATATATGCGCATAAGCAACTGTAGAAAATGTCCTTAAAAAGCGAATGCAAGTCCTTGACACATCTGCAGTCATGCAGTTTGAGTGATGTCTTTGGGGTCCGTGTCAGCATGTTTGAGTACGGGCCTTAAATACTAGCTTAACTTTATAATAGAACAGCCAGGTCTGGTTAGATACTATAGTAATATAAGCACAGGTACAGGTACGTCTATAGTTGCATGCAGGTATGTAATTATATAGATGTAAATAAGTAATATAACCATCATGTATAAATAACCAGCGTTCAAGCAAGAAATGCGGTATGATATGTCAAAGCCAGAGGATAACGTAAAATAAGAGTTGACCAGCAGTATTTAAATATAGTTGTCTGTAAATACTATATGTAAAGGAACAAGTCTCTTATACCATGAGATGGCAGACAAAGAGGTAGACTGGTCCCCTGTCGTCCTTGACACATCACGTTTTACTTGAATAGTACGTATAATGAACCTTAAAACAACTATTACCATCTATACCTATAAGAGATTGACCAAACAACCTTATTGCAACTGTTGTAAATAAATCTTGGTAAATTAATTTATTATATAAATGCTATTTACCAATAAAGGCTAATTGCCCAAAAAATAAAATGTAAATAAAACTCTTAATCTGGGACCGTTATATGTGTGTGTCTATAAACCAGCTAAAGGTATGGTCAATCAGTAATATGTTAGAATCTCACTAACATGTTAGTACAATGCGCCTAGATGTCTTGAAGAGGGAGGCCGAACCATCAACGCCGACTGATTCATCGCAAGCACGAAGATCAACGACCTACCTACGTTAGCGCGCTCAACGGCCCAGGGGCACGTTGTCACAACCTAAAATGGGTGACACACGTGCACCAGAGCATCTTCAAGAATCAGCAAAACAACAACGCATTCGAGATTCAACCTACAAAACGGCATCACCCTGGGAAATTCCCTCCTGTAAGCTCCAAGCTGACCCCAAGTTGATCCAAACTGACCATGTCTAGACAATACCCAGGTCTCTGTATATACTAAGTATAAATACGGTACCATGACAGGCAATAAGCATGTCGGTATGCGTATCCCTCATCATCGTCCAAAGGCCCCAAACTGTGTCCGTAGCCCCATAAAAGGGGGCTATAGCAACGGACGCTTAATATAAACACGGTACCATGTCAGGCATAAAGAGGGCAGTACGCGTATCCCATATCGCCCTACGGCCCATCACCCCAGGCCATCCATATATAACAAGTAATGCAGTTGCGGACCCAATGGCACACACACACACGTACACCTTCAGCTAAACCCCCCCAGCATAACCACCACCAAAAACAATCATAAATATAACACGCGAAATTAGGTTAAATTAACCGCCTATATTTGGCACGCAATGCAGATACTTTTGTCGACTCTGAGGCGGAGTCATTCAAATTCTAATTCAAAATTCAAATAGTTTATCCAAACATAATGCCGAGTTTAACGAGGGATTCTTCTCGTTGACTCATATGGTAGAGGGACTATACACCTTAGAACACCACCACCTTGCCACATCTGCCACATTAGTCTCAATCTAAACTTAACAGACAAGATAATCAATAGATCAATGAAACAATAAACAGTACCTCAAGTATATGCACACACGTGTAACTATTAGATATCATTCTCCAAAGACTAAACCACATACACATTGAACTTGAAAACGTTTTTTTTGGTTCAGTGCGTTCTGTGTATGTTTCATTTCCTGTTCTCGATAACCAAGTCTGCTATTTTCTCTCTTGTTTGTGTTTGTTGCTTCCGTTGAATTCCCGTTTTAGTATTTATTTTTTATATAGATTGTTTAATGTAGCCTTAACTTTGTTATAGTATATAGCCAGTTTTCAATATTTACGGGACGATGAATTGTACTAATTGAGGTCTAGGTACCAAACTGGAGGAATAACCCAAAACGTGACGTCACATATAGTTCTACTAATAACATCAGTAAGATTTCCCGTCTTGTTCCTATTTTAAAACAAACGAAATACGTTTAGGCACCAAACTTTGGGATATTCAGATGATGATAAGGTGTGTGGTCCAAAAAGTGTAATTGCACCAGGTGTAATCTTGGAAGAGTAGTGGTGATACTGTGATGTCGTAGTGTAACACTACAGCCTTGCCAGTGTACTTAACCTAATAACAGTTTATAAATGTAACACAATTAGAGTTAAAATACACCCCTCTTATAACTGGTCATGCAATGGGAGTTTCCTAATAATGTCAGTTAGTTGGTTAATCATCTGAACACCTGTTATTGTTTACTTGCTCTAAGCTTAGTTTCTCTGGAAGTCTGGGAGTTAAGAGGTATTGCCATATTAGGGGAGACCATTCGCCGAAAGATCTTGTGGGTAATTTATGCATACAATGAGGTAATCACCGTGGCGTTAACCTGTAGCTACACAGGTCGATGTCCATATGTGAGGCATGACTAACTGCCGAAAAGCAGTATGGGTAATCTTCAAGTATAATACTGAGCGCACGGAAAGTCTAGGAGAGAGTCTGGGGTCGGTGGTTGAGTAGTGAAGAGTCAGTTGATATTGTAAGATGGATCCCCGCAGTCTAAGACAGGGTGTGGGATAAGTTAAACTATAGTATGTAAGCCAGTATACTAAGGCAGTCATCGTTACATACTAATTGGAAGATTTGGACATCTGAACGTTTCTAAATGCTATTATACTTTGTGAACCTAAGACATTTAATAATAGGGACTATTTAATTAATTAACAAATGGAAGTACTGATAAACCACTATACGAAACGGATATGCATATATATATATATATAACAGGATGTTCATAGCGTATTATGAATGTGTAATTATTCGAACTGTTTTATATGTACCAATAAATTATGGAAATCACAACGCGAAGTCCGGACCTTGTTATTTAATGTACCAAGCATAGCATACAACCCCGTAGTGCTACAGTAGTCATAAGACGGGACATTTTGTGTGCAATAAATAAATTAACAAATACTAAACTAAAATGATCTTTATTATATACATAATTAATATGTATCTGTAATAAACATAAACACCACTAATCTTTGTAACAATACCTCAAATTAAAAGGGGTGTTGCACTAGTCTGGAACTAGTTTCATTTAAAAGGGCTTTAAAAAACGTGGAAAAAGCTGAAAAAATTATTAAAATATCTTAAAAAATATAGGAGCTATGACCTTTTGAAATTGTGCAAAAAGACTCCAATGGAGGCAGCCATCTTTGAATGATGACATCATCGCGCCTTTTTCCATATGTGGAAAATAGATAATAAATAGTGTTTAAAGCAAATAAATGTATTAAATTATAAATGTATATGCTCTTTTTACGATTTACATGTATTTGCGGTGATATTCTTTGTTTTTAAATGATATTTATCATATGCAATAAATGTTAAAAAGGCGCGATGAAGTCATCAATCCAAGACGGCTGCCTTTGTTTGAGATTTTTGCAAATTTTTAAAAGATCATATTTCCTGTATCTTTTATGACATTTTGATAATCTTTAAGCCTTTTCCGTGGTTTTTAAAGCCCTTTTAAATCAAGCTAGTTCCAGAATAATGCAACAACGTTAACCCTTCTAAAACTAATTACTATATTTATCATATTTACATTGCATAAATGAAGTGTTAAAAGATCCGTTTTCTCTAAGCGAAATACGTAATAACTTAGCAGTAATGTACTCCACCTAGTGTTAAAACCTTAACCAGTCGGGACACACTGGAACACAAACACGCGCATAGACGTGTAGTAAATTCCAGTTAATATTCCCAGGGAGTAAGTATACGGGGAGTATGCCGTTTTATATTGTCGCACGTGTGTTTCACTACTGCGTGAAAATGACTACTTCCGGTTGTTTCACGTGTGTGTGAAAAACAGCAAATTCTTATAAAGTATTACACTTACAAATTCAATAAAGGTGCGAAATGTAAACTTAAGTATTATTTATTCACATTGTGTCCTCTGAAACAGAGCGTGTATTTGTTTGCATGTATAAAAGCACATTTACCAGACGGTTCTGTAACAAAGATGGCGCCACTCTGCGCCAAATAAAAAATGGTGACAGTGTATAGCTATTGCAAACGAGATACGAGACTACGGGTTATTATACGGCATTAATAATAACAAAAAGTGAATAGTAGACATAATTATCTTTGTCAAGAAGGTAATTTCAAGGTGGTGATTATAAGACAAAGCCTAAGAAGAGGTGATGAAAATGTGCCTTTTGAGATATCAGCTGAAATTTTTAATTTTTCAAATTATAAAAATGGTGTGGAGCTATTGCAAACGAGATACGAAGTATGGGCTAAATTAGGCATTAATAATAACAAAAAGTGAATAGTAGACATATTTATCTTTGTCAAGAAGGTAATTTCGTGATGTGGATTATAACAGAAAGCCGTAAAAAAGAGGCTGCAAAAACTGCCTAATTTGAGATGTTGGCTGAAATTGTAACTTTTCACATGTAACGCGCTTACGATCGATTTACCTGTATCGATAAAATAGTAAATCTAGCGCGACAACATAAATCGATAAACTAGAGCGTTTATGAACCCGTTTCTCCTCTCCGTATACTTACTCCCTGATATTCCTTGGTTCTTTATGATGCGTGAGTGATAAGAGAACTAACATATAGAACTGAATAGCAGTAATCATGCAATTAATTGTTTGCATGTCTATATATACATGTTACACTATTTAATAAGTGAATACATGAATAATGTAAAAGGAACAACTCTTCTTTTATAACGCCTGTCATCACACTGTAATCATATAATACATATATTTATCATATTTCATTTGCATAAATATGATGTAATACATATGTGTATCATATTTACTTTGTCACAATTGTTTACTCTAAACGAGTCTGTAGTAATGATCATCACATATAGTTATACTTAAAATCTTGACCAATTGGGACGCATGGAAATGCAAACACGTGCACAGGCCGTGTTGTATGTTCCAGTCAAATGTGCATGGTCTTTATTCATAGATTAATGAGTGATTAGAAATTAGATAAATAAAATGTATCATCAATACTGCATTTAAATATGTGCATGTCTACATATACAATGAATACATACCTATGAGGGTCTGTATGCATATATGGGGTTTAACGTCGCGTTTAACTCTTTCAGTCATATTACGACGGTGTCTACTTTTAGCAGTGAGCTCTATGCTCAACTGTAGATGAACGTTGACCGGTGACGTCACCATTCATATGCAAATTACCAACCACATAGTCACTGGCGTGTTGACAACAGACACTTTACACTGACCAATACATGGTTGATTAGCACATGTTAATAACAATACACTGTTTTGTAAACAGTCATCGTTCGTGTAGTGCTGCCAAACTGAAATACCACGCCGTAGACACAGGATATGATACTCCGCCCAGTTATATTATACTGACACCGGGCCAACCAGTCCTAAAACTACCCTTTATATGTTGAGAGTCAAGCACGCTCTACCATTACGCCACATCAGACAATTAATCAAGTTAGCGAATAATGGACATAAAAAACATTCATTAAACACATAACTATTTCACTTATAAAGCATTTTCAAAAGAATGTTTCAACTTTGGCGGACAGAAGCCGAAAAACAATAAGGGCAGGTGATTTTAAGAATAAGCATTTATTAGACAGGGAACATTGGCCCGTTCCGAACAAAAATATGACCGGTTCACTGCTAATATCCCAGGAGAGAATTTAAATCCCGAACGTTTATTTTGTCATTTTGCCACATTTAAAATGGAGTGTCTACAACGAACATTACAGAAAGTATGCAGCTCTGAAGATGAGAATGTTCTAGACACTATCTGCATATGTTAACAGCGGGTGGGTCTGGAATGTTCATTTATGTTGGCACCTTTAAACCAGTTTGTGAAAGAAGTGAAGTATTGCACGTTAAACTAACAATGTGCTTTCTTTAATTTACACTCGAATGCCAATCAGTGTCACTGGCATACGATTGTTGCTGTAAATAGGCACCACCTTGGTGTATGTGTCAATTCTTATACAAGTAGTTGGCCTATTAGTTAATGGATTACAATGGCACTTTTGAGCAAAATAAAACCTTAAAACATCCGTCACATTATGTTCAGTCTAAACTTAACAGGCAAGATAATCAATACATCGATGAAACAACAAACAATAATTTAAGTATGTACACAAACTTGTAACTATTAGATAACGCTCTTAAAAGTCTAAACCACATATGCGATTCCATGTGTGTTTTGGTCGACTATGTTCTGTGAATGCTAAATTTTCTGTTCGTCTTTTATATCTTCTTTTTACTTGATGTGTAATATATTTAAAGTAGCTATCCTGCCAACAATAGCCAAATTTTAAAACATATTTACAATATTTCAAAACCTACTGACGACGGGGTATATATAACTTACATATGTTGAGAATCCAAACTCTATAGGCACAACATAAACGGTTTTAACGAGTCAGACCAAATCCTAAAAACAGAGCGTCGAATTAAGTTTCCAATTAATTTTACGCATATTCGATCATAGGCATTTTAAAACCTGTGAATAAAACTATACTTTTAATCGGCACATATACATTATTATATCACCAGAACACCAGGATAGAGTTTTGATAAACGGTTTGTAGTGTAATTTTTGCCGTTATTTGGCGGGTTGGTTCTTTAACTCTGTAGATAATTTGTAATATTTACGGGAAGATGCACTGTTCTATTTGAGGTTACGGTACCAAATTGGAGGTATAACCTGGGCTCAGTACCAAACTGTAGGTATAACCTGGGCTGGAATTCACCAACGATTCTTCAAACTATTCTTAAACTTGAGCTCAAGTACTGAACATTCGTTCACAGATATTTCTATGACCTTCAAAGATAAACAATCCTAAGAAGTTGCCAAGTATTAGTATGCATCATATTTATACATAGCAGCTTGTTATGAACGTTTATTCCATAAACTTATAGAAATATTTGTGATTGAAATTTGCATACTTGAGCTTAAATCTAAGAATATATTAAAGAACGGTTGGTGAATTCAGGGCCTGGACTCAGTTGTTCAAAGATCGGTTAGCTTAATCGTTGGTTAGTGTAAACTTTCAAAGTATTTTCTCCTGAAAATATGTTTTGTACTACTAAAAGTTTTAATTTGCATTTCTTCTTAACATAATGCTTTCACTTGCTCAATTTCTGGTAGAAATATTCATTTATCGGAAATTTGGAGAGATCTGAATTTTTGAATTAACGCTCGGTTAAGTTAACCGATCTTTGAACAACTGGGTCCTGGTTAATAACGTCATATGTCGTTCTACCAATGAAATAAGTCAAATTTCCTGACTTGTTCATAGTTTTAAAAACAAAGGGGAACATGTAGCAAACTTTGGGATGTTCAGGTGATGTAACAAGGTGTGTCAAAAGGATAATTACAAAAATAGATATAAAACTCGAACAGGAAAGGTAGCTTTCACAGAACTCAGCCAACCAAAAACATGCATTAAAACAAACAACAACAAACTCATCTTGAAGGAGTAATTGTGATCCTATTCTTGAATCTAGGATATTTGAAACAAACAGCAATAAAATTAATATAAATAAAAAATAACATATCATATATTTCTTTACAATAAAAGTTGGCTAATTATGTGCACATTGCTTCATTGGTTGACTTTGGGCTTATGTCTGGTATTTGGCTTATTTCGTTAATTTTATTAATTAGCGGTGTACCAAATTACAGTGTATATCGCATATCATATCTCATAGAATTCCATTAATAAATTAGTCTAAAGTATAAATTAGTCTAAAGTATTGTATACTTTCTCATTTAAAAAAAAAGATTCATTTTCAGGCCCACCCGTCTCAGTCTTGGAGCAGTAGAGACTGTCATTTCGTATTATGCATATTTTACATAGATATACGATCTTAAGATATGCCATTATATCTTAAGATATGTCATTATATGACTAATAATGTAGACAGATTAACGCATACTATACTAACATAATAACAGAATGATATTTGAAGTATATGAATATGTACCATTTATAAACACAACAATCTATGAAGCAGTGCCTTGAACTACTAAATATGTTGAACATATTAAAATTGCATACATGTAGTAAAATAGTGTTCAAGGTCATATTTCCATTTTCTTTATTCATAGATAATAGCGACAGAATATAAATAAAATCTATTTATAAAATCAGTAATGCATTTAATTATGTGCATGTCTATATATATACAATATCTAACATGTTTTATAAAAATATTCAATGCTGATTGGCTACTGGGGAGTTTTTAAAAAGAACGTCATTTTAAACGATTTTCAACGTCGAAAAACATCCAAAACAACGATTACGTTATTTTAGGGCAACGTTATTTTCAAACAACAAATTGAACTTGTTTGGAACACGATAAAGCTGTACATGTTCTTCGTTTGTAGCTGAGAGATGGACGTACAATGTAATTTGATTATGTGTTTGTATTATGGTCAGTCTCTCGAAAATGTGTGTATAAAAACATAAAAATCCGTCAGATAAAAAATAAAATATTACCAGCGGGTTTATATTGTGCGAGAGCAAAACCTGGTGTTTGGGACTTGAAACACATCTACGGCCCTTGGTATCGATGATCTTCATGTCCCGCCCACCAGGTTTTGATCTGGGATAATACCAATTCGCTGGAAATATTTTAGTCTGGATGGGGTATAAGAGAATAAAAGGACAATAAAATGAAGTAAGGAAAATGGACTATAAACAACAATTCCATACACAAATAATGAATCAAGTATACTCCAACATATCTAGATTATGTTATAAGGAATCCGCTGCCAGCATCTGGTTGAGCTAGGACAAATAAAAAAACAGCTATAGACATATAGAACAGCTTACAAGCAACTATTTATTTGCGGTTATTAAACAGTTTATGTGGGTTCCATGGGTAACCAAATCTTATAGAAGACAAAATTAATTACGGAACTCTCAGATAATACAAGGAAACCCATGCAATATTTATTTGAGTTGAACTGAATTGGATTTTATAGTCGCACCAACAGCTAATTAATTAGGACATGACCTGTCAGACTTTAAAAGTTCAATTTGATGTGAAATGGGAGATTGCATTTATGGGCTATCACCATTTGGGTTCCATGGCAGTCCTGGGATTATAGAAATCAAAAGTATGCAGCCCTTAAGACAATACTATAATAACATTATGAAGAACAACATGCCTACATTTGGTTGAACTTGGACAAGTTTAACATAGCTCAAGTTCAAAACTCGAGCTAGGGCGACTCCGATGTGATTACATAAGCTTTCTTATTCTTCGGAATTTCGAGTAAAAAGTACTTCTTAACTAGGACTTTACATGGGAAATGACAAATTGAAATAGTTAATAGTCATGCTTTATCTCCTTGTATATCAATGATAAAGGCATGAATGTGTGATTGGGCCTAAAATGCCTAAACAAATGACACGAACAAGTCACCCCAAGGATTATTGCCAAACTCAGTGCCAAACTAAGTGCAGAAACAGTACATTTAAGCATACACTATATACAATACATAATAAGATCAGAATGCATAATACTTCTGAGGTCTTTTCCCAAGCAAATTGCTGGCTGATATGTGTATTTCCAACCTCGTCCTTATTTGTACTAGTTATATATCCTTGGACATCATGCAGGACCGACCTTTGTTTCATTAAGACATAAGCTATATAACTATATCGAAGACATTGTATTATCTCCCCTAACCATTCCTATTTACATATGATGTTTGACATCACACTGTAACAATGTAAACTACAGATTCCTCTTCATTTTTACTAATAATATAAACCTTGGCATCAAGCTGTACCGAGCTATCAACTCGTTCCTATGTATATCAATCAAGTTTATGATATCTGACATCATAGTGTAACAAGAAAACTACAAATGACTCGAGCTGTACCTAGCTTTCCACTAGTTCGTATTTATATCAACTAATGACGTCTGACATCAAACTATGACAATTTAAACTAAAAAAATCAGCGTTATTTTCTCCAATTATGTAACCTTTGATATCAGGCTGTAAAGAAGTCAACTATCAACCAATTCCTATGTATATCAATGGAATAATGTCTGATACCACACTATAACAATATAAACTACAAACTCTATTTATTTTTACTATCCTATAACCTGTACCGAGGATAGCTATCAATTCATTCCTACGTATATCAATTGTATGATATTTGACATCATAGTGCAACAAATAAACTACAAATTCCTCTTCATGTGTACTAATTGTGTAACCTTTGACATCAGGCTGTACCGAGGTAAGCGTTCAGCTAACTCCTATGTACATCAATGTATGAAGTCTACCATCACACTGTAACAATGAAAGCTAAAAACTCTCTATTTTTATTAAGTGTATAACCTCTGACATCAAGTTTATCGAGGTTCGCTATCAACTCGTCTTTATGTACAAAAGTCTTCTCATTTTTACAAATTATATAATCTTTTTTCATCAAGCTGTACCGAGGTTAGCTTAGAATGTGTTCCTATGTATATCAATTTTGTAGCGTTTGACATCTCTCTGTAACAATGTTAACTACCACCTCGGCATTACAGTTATTAATTAGATAACCTTTTTGATCCAGACAATGACTTTAACTTCTTCATAAACTCTGGATCAATATCAGACTCCATGACTCCTTTAGCTCCAAGCTCATCTGTAACTCTCGCCAAATACGTTTCATCTGGATAGCCAAATCTGGAGGGGGAAAAGACCGATTATTAATAAGACTATGGATAAGGTTAATAAGTCCATTCGTGTCTTTACCCCATAGCATAACAAATCCTTGACTGTGGGACATTTTTCATTCTGAGTGTTACAATAAGAACTCAAAGCATAGTAACATGCGTGTCAATTCAAGTTTACACTTATATAAAACACTTACTTTTATCTAAGAACAAAACGGTCAAATATATTTAAGTACAGTTAAAACAAGAGCTGTCGGAGAACAGCGCAGGCTCGACTATTCGATTTTTCAGAGAATAATAAAATTTATAGCTAGTATTATATCCATCAAAAAACAAGGCTACAACAATGTGGGGTGGGGTTGGGGAGGCACAACATAACTATGTTGTAAGAATTGACCAAAACTACACAGAAATAAAAACAAAGAGGTCAATGACCTTTAAGCTCTACTGATTGATTTTGATTTCAGGAAGTAGTCGCTACAGAATTGTTTTTTGAAAAATTATTTGTTAGCCGAAGGCGGCCATCTTGAATTTCCGGGCGACCTGAAATTTTGCTTAGTGATCAATTAGACATCAAGAGGCGACATTCCTGTGAAGTTTCATGAAAATCCGTCAAGTAGTTTCAGAGGAAGTAGTCGCTACAAGTTTTCATTATATAACTCTATGTAAACAAAGATGGCCGCTGACAGCCATGTTTAACGTCGAATCAAAATAATGTTTGACTCTGATAACCATCATGTCATGCTGATCATTTTACAAAGAGTGTCCATATCAATATCACTTTATAGTTTTCCAAGACGTAGTCGCTACAAACTTCTTTTTTAAAAATCTATTTTTAGCTGTGTGGCAGGCCATCTTGAATTTCTGGTCCGATCTGAAATTTTGCTATGGATCAAATTAGACATTAATAGTAACATTCCTGTAAAGTTTCATGAAAATCTGTTGAGTAGTTTCAAAGGAGTAGTCGCTACAAGTTTTTACTATATAACTGTATGTAAAAAAAGATGGCCGCTGGCAGCCATGTTTAAACGTTGAATCAAAACGATTTTTGACAAGGACCAACATCATGTCATGCTGATCATTTTAGAAAAAGTCCCATATCAATATCACTTATAGTTTTCAAGAAGTAGTCGCTACAAACTTGTATTTTGAAAATTTATTTTTAGCCGTGGGCGGCCATCTTGAATTTCTCCGGCTCCGACCTGAAATTTTGCTAGGATCAATTAGACATCAAGAGCAACATTCATGTGAAGTTTCATGAAAATCCGTCCAGTAGTTTGGGTGAGAAGTGTGGGGGGTGGGGGGGGGGGGAGGGGGGGGGGGGGGGGCAGGGGGGGGGTTGCAACATATATGTGTAAGAACTGACTAAAAAACCATAAAAAATCAAAAAGGGTGTGGAGGGGTTGTGGGGGTATTGTGGGTGGGGAGGAGGAGGGGAGCCCAATGCCCCCAATATGGGTGAAGTAATAAGATGCATAATGCTATGACAAAATCCCAAACCAAAATTATAGATATATAAATGCTTACATGCAAACCTAGATCTGCCTTTATTGCACATTTTATGGGGCCATCACAATTTGGGTTCCATGGGAGCCCAGAATTTACAGAAGACAAAATTACTTATCCAACCATTTACAACATACTATAAGGAAACCAATTCCAAAATTTAGTTCAGCTAGGACAAGAAATGTAAGAGATATAGACCTGTAAACACAGCTTACACGCAAAATTTGATGTGAAACAGACATATATTAAGGGCTATCAGAATTTGGGTTCCAGTGGGAGCCCAGGGGTTCTGGGAACCAAAATTGCTTATGCAGCCCATAAGATAATGCTATAAGGAAGCCAATGGCCAAATTTGGTTGTGCTAGTGGTAAGAATTGTAAGAGACATAGACCTGTAAATACAGCTTACACGCAAAATTTGATGTGAAACAGACATATTTTAAGGGCTATCATAATCTGGGTTCCATGGGGAGCCCATGGGTTACAGGAACCAAAATTGTTTTATGCAGCCCCTCAAGATAATGCTATTAAGGAAAGCCCATGGCCAAATTTGGTTGTGCTAGGATATGAAATGTAAGAGATATAGACTTGTAAACACAGCTTACACGCAAAACCTAGATGTGGGACGCCGACGCCAACGCCGACGCGACCCCGTGGTGATATACATAAGCTCTCTTATTCTTCAAATAGTCGAGCTAAAAATCACTGCTTCCAGCATAAACATGCAAGATTCATCTTAATAAGGGGGGGGGGGGGGGGGGGGGGGGGGGGGGGGGGGGAGGGGGGGGAGGGGGAGGGGGGAGGGGGGGGGGACGGGGGCGGGGGGGGGGCGGGGGCGGGGTGGGGGGGGGGGGGCGGGGGGGGGGCTGGGGGGGGGGGGGGGGTAG
>JAWPHD010025559.1:0-15959 GCA_037043455.1 Cyrtodaria siliqua
TAACAATTGTTTAGTTTAAAGTTGGAGGAAATGAAATCGAATATATTTAGCATATAAATTATGTATAAGAAACAAATAAAATGAAAGTTAAACATAACCATCAATATGCCCGTGGAATAACTAACTGCTTAGCAAATAAACTGATATTCAATGTTATTTGTGTTTATTCCTACCAGTTTTTACGTATGATTAAATGGCTTTTATTTCAGCTACACTGTTTTAGCGAAAACTTGCTAAATCTTCAATGGACTGAATAAATAAATGAAGATTGCATTACATCCCGTTAACCTCTAATGTCATGTCGGTTTGGGATGGCGAATGGGGATGAGCAAACAAAATATGGCATTACTGGAAATGATGATAATAATTGGAAATGGATATCCTGTTCTCAATCCCCATTTAATACAAAACCATGGTATTGAGTTTTGAGATTAGTAAAATCAAATAAGAAAAGACAATTTTTATCTATTTTGTATAAAAGTGAGATTATAACTGATATGTAGTGATATTTGACAATACGACAACACATTTAAAAACAAACAAAGAAAAGAAGGCAGAACAACTTACAATAGTTATTGTGTAGCATGGCTAGTGAAAATTCTCTTTGTAATAGCACAGGTGTAAATCGTGTAACTGAAAATAACACCTGTCAGAATAACAGTTAGGTTAACATTTAGAATAACTGAAAAAGAGCTGAAATGGCCATGCTACAAAGCAAATAGAGTATGGTTTCATCTCGGACGCCCATCTCGATGTTTAAATTAACCAACTCAATGAAACCATACTCTATTACTTAATGCCAGATAGGAGAGAACACAAAACAGAGCATAGCTCGGTAATGGAACATGTCACGGTAATATTGAGTAGATGGGAATAAATGTATTTTAACAGTTTATCCAATCTCAAGTCCAATTCATCATTGTTTTTGTATCATTATGAATGTATTAATGTTTCTTTAACACTAACTGGCATACTTTGCATTAAATATAATACAAATCATTGTCAATTAAGCGTTTGATTGTAGGGCATACTGAACTTACTTGCCTGCCTTTTGTAGTTAATATCTTTCAGACTGTGCAAGAGATATCATTCAAAATAAAATTATGCATTCTTGATTGTTACAAAGATAAAATAAGACATCGTATGAAATATATAACAATTATGGTTTTCTCGATAAACTGATACCACCACATCCCTAAAGGGATATTTCTGCGTCTGCTGCTTTTACGTTTAAATTTATTTTCAAACTACAACAACAACAATAACGTTAATATGTGTTAAACATGTGTAACTTTGCTTACAAATTTGGTTACAAAAGAACTTAAAGCTACATAGTCTCTATACCAATCGATTTAATCTTTGTAGGCTTGTCTTTATTTGTAACTTCATGTTCACCAGCTCATGTCGAAATCGGGAATTTAAGCGAGAAAATATAACACAGCACATCATTTATTGTATAGATATCGACCAGTGCACATCGTACCTGTACACAGGTAACATTATGATTTACAGAAGAACAAAAAACTCTTCCGGGACTCGAAGACACGATCTTCTGATTTCAAGTCCGGTGCTCTATCCACTGATCTATAACGCTTCCTGAGAAAGCGGTATACAAACTACCATTTATTATGAGGCAAAATAACTTAACACATTTCAAGATGAATCCGAACGTGTAAATTAACATTGCCTGGTGTCATATTATATGTTATCTATATGAAACTAATTCTCCGCCTACAAACAACCATATCTCGACTTGTTATTTAGCGCTTGATGAGTTTTTGTGTGCACTAGTTATTGCGTAATGCCTATTTAGTGTTAATATTGCTAGAACATACCAATAAATAGCCGTGGTCTAGTGGTTAAACGTAAGGCCATCACAAACTTAAAAGCGCATCGGATGTGGTTCAAATCTCGTTCCGGGCAAGTACGTTTTTATCACATTTATATATTCTGAAGCCGTATATTTATCGATGTTACCAGTACGAAGGCTAAATAAAAATGTGATATTTTACGCATCGGTTTCTGCCTTATATACCGACTATTGGGGGTGATCTTTGATTTGAAACTACTTCACACGTGACACATTCATATTCATGAGTTATTACCAGTTAAAATAGAGACTCTGTAGCTTTAAGCTAATGTCAGTGAAATAAGCCTTAACAATTAAGCCTTAGAAATTAAAGTATTTTACTTGAAAGAAATGACAGTGGTATGTACATCACTAAATTGCAGACGACGAGCAAGAACGTACACATACAATTGTATATTCTTCCTAAGGTTTTATTTTTTTTTATGTAAATTACCACATCATGACGTTGTTATTTTGACATTACAATAGAAGACAGTGCCACCTAATGATTACATATTTTTCTGACATATTTTGTTCACATTGTACGACTGCTAATTGTATAGTTTCCCAACTTTGTTTGAAGAGAACCACCTTATATTTGTTTAAACTTTGGAACACAAAGGTCTGTCTAATTAAAGTGTTTGATTTCGCAGATTATATGAACAAATACGATACATCACTCAAGAAACCTTTTCAAGAGTTACACGTAGTATTTTAACATGTTCTGGGGATTGTTCCATATCCTTTTCACTTTTATCCCAGTGGTTAATGCAGCAATAACTTCCACCATGCAGTTGTCTTTGTTTTGTTTAAGTATAACCACCTAGGTTATACTTACTTATATCCTTTCAACAAGCCAGGCCTTCAGAATACACATAGAACGTTATCAGTTTTATAGGTGTCTAACAAATCCTGAAAGCTTCGGTATCGATGGCCCTAATGCTGTTGTAATACAAAATGCATGATAGTATAATATGATATGGTATGCACAACTCCAACATATCCCTCACACATTACGCCATGATAAATACCTAAGCTCAATAAAATAGACTATAATCCTGGACTACACTATAATAAAACAGTTACAACCACCTTAAAGTTAGGGGAACACATAATGCATCACCGATTGGCTGACATTATTTTATATGACGTATGGTAAGTGTCCAACCAGAGAAAACCTTCCATTCACATACAGACCTGAATTGTAATTGTTTTAGATTTAAAATTAATGTACAACATTATCGTATATATCGGTATGTAGCCAGGCAGTCAGACTCAAACGTAGATCTTAATAAACATATTTGGTATATTATACCGGTACTTCGCGAGTTGTAGTTGCAGTAATAAGACATAAGAAAGCAAAATGAAGCTTTAGAACGGTCTTGTCGATATTATCCGCATCTAATATGCACAAGAACAATTGATGCATGATCGATGTCTCAACTTATGGTACTTGCTTGAGCCCTTGGTGCCATAACAATACAGACACTTAACTGTTCGCTAATGTCATAAATACTACTGGGGCACTTTTAGGAAAAGTAATTATTCGGAAAGTTTATACTTCTATTATGATTAGGTAATATGATTCGATTTTGAATCACTATATTGGTAGTAATTGGAATAGACCAGACAGATATGTAATTTCAAGTATATATGGTAATGTGATCGCAACTGAATGTAGTTAGAGTTAACATTATAACATTTTTGAACGGAACACTGCACTGTTTCAGCTTCTTTCGATTCTCTAAAGACGACAGGCTCGTGCTTAATTCGTAGAAACTGTATACAGTTAAAAATCATTCGATGAGCTTCAAGAAAATATCACCGAAAAGCAGATAATTCCAAACAAACAACACTTTTAAACTCTTTATAACCTGAAACTAAGTTGAACCTTTTAACTTACTACTGAAAAGTGGTTTCCTTGGAAGCAACGGACACAAAAATTAGAAAATAATATGTCGTAAGATGACCCTAGTGGTTGGGACTAACTCAAGAAAGAATCAATGTCGGTGATTGCATTTACCTAAGTTTAATGCAACTTTTAAAATATGTTAATTTAAAATATGTATACAAGTATCAAGAAAAACAAGCGAATACACAGATGAAATATGAAAAATACTGTTCTCATGAACGTTTAAGACTATATATGACTATATACTGACTATATATGACGCTAAAGTGATGATCACAAACGTTACAAAGAATGATGCGCGAGAGCTCATGGATATGATGCGAGATTCCAATGATCGGTGATTGTCATCAAAAGCCTTCTATAAGGGTTGATGACGCGATGCATATGATGACGCGATGAATAAACGACACCGAGGTTGTGGGGTAAAGATCCTCCAGTGAGGTCTGATGACGGGCCCACCACGTGTCCCGGGGGTTGTTGCTCCTATGAGAACCTGACCATGTTGTCCAGGTACGGGGACCATCTCCACCGCTCGTTACGTTAAGCGTGGATTCCCGTTGAATCACCTAGAGGGCCTACACACCCTAAAGGTTTAGCTCCACTCCGGGAGGCTTAGGTTGTAATAATACATACTTTTAGACGTATGTTCATTAACACAACAATCTTATACAATTATCATTACACAAACAATGTATACGTATTCTACAACACCATGTATACACATCGGTATAAGTATATCATGTCACCGTTAACCAATTCACCTAATATACAACTTTATCCGTTTAATCTTGTATTACAATTAATGAGTTATAGGCCTCGGCATACAAACATGTATCTCATCTCACCGTTAACTAATGCACTAAATATACAACGTTATCAATTTAACATTGTTTAACATTCAATTAATGACCGACTATAGTAATTATATCTAATAAAGTTAACTTCAAAATCATATGCTAGTTGTATCAAGTTAATGTTTGAGAAACATATAAAAGCTGACCGGATGTAGCAACATCACGAAACAAAATGGCGACGCCCATTGAATACACATGTACAATAAAATTTCATAAAATAGATATACTGACCACATATTGCCTGTGTATTTCACCCTTTCAAACGACTACTCCAACCAAAGAAACTTTCAACATTCCCGGCCACGACTGGAAAACAATGCACTTTATAACCCAACGTTTCGCCTAAAACCATCATATCCCATGTTCATTCCGTAACCCACGTGGCAACAGACGCAATTTATATATCTACACGAAAGGACCCTTACACAATTTTGCCCTTTAGAGAGATAGATTGTAAAATAAATATTATTTTACATGCATTAACTTTCAAAAACCGGAAATGACGTCGTCAGTTATGACGTAGCGTAAGTGAAACGCTGACATTTTAAATTAAAAAACGCTAACATCTTAAATTGAAGTTGACGTTAAAATAGCGTACTCTAACGTTACAGTTTCGACATGTTTGACTAGTTTTCCTTATAAACTCCTACATTATATTCATTATGAAGTGTAATTCTTTAAACAACTATCTATAAATTGTTATATTATAATAATTAAAGACAAATGTTGCATAATGAAATTGTTAAAACGACTTTTAATTGAATGGCCTTAATAGAAATGTTAAGTAAATGTATTTAGTTAAAATTCAAACGTTAGAGCACGTTGCTATTGTAATTAAGCTGTCATAGATGCAAACTATTCTTAAAAACGAATAGATTTAAAAAAGTGATGATTTCAAACACATATCGAACATTAAGCTAGAATATATGTTTTTATTAAATTATTAAATATGAGGTGAATAATTTCGATATCACTCACAGTATTTCACAGTAATCAACAAATAAGCCGACATGTAAATTTATTGTTATTGTTACTGGAGATACGGATGTAACAAGATCCAATAAGATTCACGTGATTTTCGAGCGTGATCTGACCAATTGTGGTTGTGGTCTATGCAGCAAAGGGATATATACGAGAAAACATGTCCTGCAGAGATGTTCTGCGACTGGCGACTGGCGACTTTGCGAGTTTGCGTGTGTTAACGTCAGATCTCAATCGGAACTGCCTCGTCGGATTCCGTCACTCGGGATTCCGACTCGGAGAGTACTCGACGCCATTTTGAACTATTTTCAAGAAACGACAACTCTGCAGTAGCGACCTCTTCAATTATAAGATAAACAAAATGGCGACAGCTGGCAAGTTCCGAACATGCGGTACATATTTGTTTGTTTTATCAGGGAGTATTCATAGAGATTCCTGATATAATAATGTATTCATACTAAGGTAAACAATATGGTGATTCCCGTTAAACGTGGGCGCTTCTTAATGTATAAGAGTTTCACCTCTTCTAAGTTCATCTAAAACTAAATAAAGTGCGAGCACATGCCATGGCCCATGGGCATCATAATCATGGTATCAATGATCTGATCATACGCTCCACCAATATATACAGGGCAGGGTAGAGCAGGGGTGTCATTAACTTTATAAGTAAGTGGCACCCAGAGCAGAATAGCCGGGTATTTTTATTGATACTTGTATAAAATACTAGTAAAAGTATTCATAGACATAGTCAGTGACGGTGAAATCATTTGTACAGACGGAATTACGCTGAAAGAGACAGTGAAATGGTTTATCACTGCAGCTTGATACTAAAAGGGATGTTGAAATTGTTTATTTAGTGGAATTTACACAAAAAGAGACAGTGAAATTATTTATACGTATGGATTTATCCGAAAATTGACAGTGAAGATTCTAAACATGCGGATTTACGCTGAAAGCGACAGTGACGTTGTTATGTGGATATAGAATCAGCAACGCCATTTATATATGTGGATTTTTTTTATATATTTTAGGAACATAACCCATAACGTCGCAAGCGTGATTTTTTTAAAATTGAGAAAAAATGCAGTAAAACATTCATTTCATAATTCTATCTTTGATACTGTTTACAGTAACTAATGTCAACCCATGCATTTAAAAGCGTTCTTATATTTTTCTTTTTCATTTTTTTCTTTCTATTGACTATTTTTTTTCTAAAATTGATAAGTGAAGTTACTATACATGCAAATTTATCCTGAAATTAACAGAGAAGTCCCTGAATTCACCTGAAATTAACACTGAAGTTACAGTATATGCAAATGGTTACCCTGAAATTAACACTGAAGTTAAAATATATATATATGCGGCGAATTTACCCTGGAAATATTAAACAGTGAAGTTTTTATATGCAAATTCAACCTGAAATTAACAGTGAAGTTACTATATGTGGATTTACACTGGAAGAGACGGTGACATCATTTATATGTTGATTTACGCTGAAAGAAACGGTGACGTCATTTATATACGTGGATTTACGCTGAAAGAGACGGTGACGTCATTCATATACGTGGATTTAAGCTGAAAGAGACTGTGATGGTTTATATATACTATATGCACCAAATTAATTCTGTTTAAATTGTACAAAACAAATGAACGGGACAGTCACTAATTTTTTTTAATGCTGCCTACAGATACATCGTATGATACGTATCTAGTAGAAGGTTGCAAGCCCTTGTTAAAGCAGAGGAAATTATTTTAGTATTTATAGCAACAGGTTACACATTTTATATAACCATACCTAGAAGTTATTGGGCCCAAAAAAAATTAAGAAAGGTTACATCTGAATGCTGAGAAGGTTGATTCCGATTTACTGCATCCGTGGCTTGGATGGTTTGAAACCTCGACTCTCTCACTGCGAGTTAGAATAAATAAGAAAGCGTGTCCTTTCAGATGGGCAGAAGGTATACACTACTATTTCTACCCAGGAAAAAGTGGTGTGCCCCCACCATGGATGGTATCTATCATCATATATGGCCTAACATGTGCTAAAAATGACGTAAATCATTCAAACAACCAGCCAACCGATTTACTGAACCATCCGGTTCATGTTGATGACCCTCATCTTACGGATGTTGCCAGCTATCCGTCAGATGACTCCCATCAGCCAACTCACATCTAAATCATTTTATGCTTAAATGTTATATTAATTGCATATATAAAATTATTTATTTATTAGTCACATATTTATATTTGCTTTATATTATAAGCACAACAAATAGGCGTCAGGGTTGTCATTAGTAGCCAATTGCCGATCAAAATTATCGGTTAAAATGGTGTTATCATCAGTTAGTTTTGCCTTAACTTGTATTTGCAATATGTGACACTGACTTCGTTGATCCCTTGTCAAATTGTTTGGAATTCAAAATGAATCCCTGTTGCCAGGGCTAAATCTAGTTTAACTACTTTGCTGTGAAATTAGAAACTTCAGTTTAATTTTTTAGTTCGTTTGCTCTTAGTACAAACATGTACCACTTCTATGGTGTAATCGGTAAACACGTCTATCCTTTTAGGGTAGAAGACCCAGGTTCAATTCCTGGTGGGAGTAAACATTTGTTTGGAAAAAGAGCTGGATTAAGCATTTTTTTAAGAATTTCTACATTTTGAATTTAATTCAATGTAATCAAATTCAATTTAAACAATCGAATATCATAAGTTACAGCATGTCTGGAAACGCCCACGAGGGAAATAAGCTATTACAAGACAATGACCCATTTAGCAATAAAATCTTTCATGAGGCCTTCTTTTCTTCTTTGAAAGCCGTTTCCCTCTTTTGGTTTTGCAATAATGAGCCTCTTATAAAATATTTTACCTAATATTGTAATGCATTGAATGCTCTTAGAAGACAGTGGCTCAGTTAGTAATATTATCTTCTCTGAGGCCCTCTTTTCAATTCATCATCGTTAAGGCCCTATTATATTACCCTATGGTCTTAAAATGAAAAACAATGTTAGTTTGCTACAATAATATGTCTTTTTTAAATAATATGTTTACCATATAATATTTACAAAAATCTTCCCTGAGGCCCTCTTTTGTCCATAATCTTCTCTTTTTGCTATGACCTTTGCCCTTTAAATCTTGGTAGCCAAACAGAGACTAACGAGTGGTCGTTTTAGTGCAGGATGAAACCTAACATGTGATGTCGACCAATTTTCAAGACGTTTACACATCCATAAACTCTTCTAACTACATTCTTTTCTTTCGCGACTGTTATTATATTTATTATCTCATTTTAACCGGGTGTGTCTTTAATTGAAATGTTGAAAAATAATAGCTCCGTCGTTTCACAGGGTGCTTCAGAGAGCTGAAATCAATTCCAAGAATGGAAGTTTATAACAATTATGTAAATATATATCCCTTTTTAGATATCATACAGTAACTTTTTTCACGTTTAATCTTCATTATTCTGCTCTTTATTTTTTCATATTGACTACTATTCGCATTTAGGCAAAATAAAAAAAAAGTTAAAAAAGAAAAAGAAAAAAAAAAGAGACAAAAAACCCGGTTTACGTACCTATCCGACAGACGAGGCTAAGGGAAAGTGTCTTGGTCAAGAACCTCAGTGGCGCCACGGAGGATTGAACCCGGGGGCTCCGGTTACAAATTCGCCGCGCTACCGACTGCGCCATGCCAGCCCTAAAGAATATTTTTTGTTTCAAAACCCAGTGTAAAACCAACATTGTCAATACATACACACTTGCTTTACACAGATAATTTTAATGTTATAGTATCAAAAATAAACACTGTTTCACGCTACACTGATTTTTTCTCATATTTTAAATTTGGAAAGAGAACAAAAACAATAACCGGAATAAAATGAGTGTATACTGTCTCATCATTTTATGATTTAAGCCATAGCAGAATTCCATTTTGATAACTGAGTAACACAAAGATGTAATAGACACAAAAGAAGAAAATGCAACCATTTGATTTGTTTGTATGTGAATAAATACAATGTATTAACTAATTCATAAAATACATTCTCCCTTCCTTTTCTAAGTAAGTATAATGGTCCAAATTATGCGGCGGTCCGTCAAGTTTAACACGTATAATGGTACAGCGCCAATTTTTAGGGCAAATTAAGTGTTCTTAAATGTGGGGCAAGTGTCATTATGGGCAGGGCAAGTGACTTTTGAAAATCCACTTGCCCTGGGCAAGTGGATGTTCAAAATATTTCCAGAACCCTGAACCCATACTGTGTTATAAGTCGTATATAAATCCATTATCAAAGGACAATGTTTTAGGATAGTTTTATAGGAGTAATATACACAACTTCCAAAATTATTATTTTTTCTATAAAAAACAACAAGAAGGTTGATTAAGGAAGATCAAGATATAAGCAAGGGTATGTTATTTCTAATTAGTAAGCAAAGCTTTGCATGTCCCAGAATGAAAACATTAAGTTTATTTGCTACAGTTTGATACTGGAAAAATCAACTAAGTAAATTATCTCTATACTCCAGTTCCACAGATAGCAAGGTATTGACTCCACATGGTTTCAAACTTATTCATTTTTAAATTTTTATATGCGATTAGTTTCTCAACTTTGTACAAAGATATTATATACGTTTTAAAAAAGGTTAAGCTGTGGAATTTGACGTTGCATCTTGTTTCGATAAATGTAAAGTTTTGCTTGCATGATGATTTTGCTCAAAACAGTATTAAATTTACTATTTCCAAATAAAAATATCTGTTTGACAGTTTCTGTTAAAGTTACGAATGTATTGCATTTTTCTGTAAGATAAGTTTGAAGTTTTGACCAGAATTCTTTTCTGTTCCACAGTTCCAAAACAGATGTTGGATAGTTTCAGGTGTATTTTTGCAAAAGCTGCACATATCGTTATTAATAATATTCATTTTAGATAAAAGGTAATTTGTTCCAAGTATCCTATGGTTGATTCTGAATTGAACCAAGTTAACTTAGGATCTTTTGTTATTTTATAAGGTAAGGCATATAATCTTTCAAATTCAAAGTTTGGAACACTAACTACTTCATTTTTCCATTTACTTAATGCTTTGGGATATACATTATTTCTAATCATGATGTAATATATGTGTCGACAGCCTTTCTCATTTTGTAGAATTAAGGATAGTATTAGTGGACGAATAGGGTTTGGCTGTTACAGGCTAGATGCACAATATTCAGGTTTGCAAAATAATTCCTGACAGCAGTTATATTCAAGAAAATTGGACTGTATATTATAGTGTTCATTCAATTCTATGTATAAATAAATATTTCCATTTATGTTTAAAATGTCATTGATTATGTTATTCCTCCTGTAAACCATCTTTTGTAAAACACACTAGAGCCTCCGATTGAAATTGACACATTTTAAAAATGTTTGATGCTTTTAGAAGCCCTTACAAAATAAATACATTTGATGTAATCATTGATCACATAGTAATAGTGTTAAATAAACTAGTTTCATATTGTTTATATTATATATATGATATCTGGAATGTTTTCACTAGATGATATATGTATAATATCTATATACTTGCAGACCATATAAGCGTAATTTAACAATATATCAAGTACCATGGACGTCAGTATGGACTTCATGAGTCATATCTTTCTTTGTTTAGAGTTTTATTAATTGATGTACTGATACAATATCAAGTTCATATAAGCATGCAGCTGACATATCACTCTCGACTGACAAAACGGTAAACAATCACTCCCATAATATGATATAATCATAATTACAATGTCTCTTCCTCCTTTCCCTTCAATTCAACCGTAATATTAAAGTATATATTTGGAAAACTCAACAAATGCTTCCAAACTATCAGTCATTATATGGAACGAACTGTTTGGACCGAACGAACTGTTTGGGACCGAACGAACTGTTTGGGGCCGAAACGTCTTGATTTCAACTACACATATTTGGGGATTTATTTTGTTAAACAGTATAATTTATCGGTCATAGCAATAAAATATCAAGAAATTGATAAAAATCACTCTCAAATCTGCAATCAATACAACATTATATAAAAGAGCACTATTTTGCGGAGAGCTACAATCGAAAACCGAACCAAATTCATCATTTTGCTTCCAAAAACCATTGAGCGTCACCTAGTACTCTCCGAGCCACTATTACCGAGTACGGAAATTGGCGAAGAGTTCCGATTGCGTCAGATCTATGTTAGTTAATCCTTTGGATTAGAGGTAGTTTTGTTTCACCGACGTACTGTTTTTGTCATTGCTTGCATGTCATCAGATAGACGACATTACTTGTTTTGCAATTGGCATAGCATTTTATATTGACTATGGAGTCAATCGAGGATTGTTTAAAACTATGCGTGACAGGCATGAGTTTGCATGCCTGGCATCTAGGCATACCACAGGGACTTGACTATCCAATATGAATGTGAGACAAATTATCAACCAAACAGTGCTGAAACCAACAAATTTATATCGAGCCCTTTCGGCTTCATACATAAAGTTACATAAACAAACACATACATTTCGGGAAAACAATGTTTAACAGCACAAAAACTCATGCCAATATTGGTAAAACACAGTTGTAAGGTAGTAACAGTGTATATGTATGAGACAAACGTTGCTATACGTTTAAATTTTGTTCATATAAAATCTTTAATGCCGAAGACGTGTTACACACTAGCATGAACATATTTGTATGGAAATGTACTTGCCGCGTGGTCAATGAGTCAGACTACTATTATTAGATTATTGATTCAACGATTATGTAGAAATACAATGACATTTTAAAGGTATAATATCTTGAAAAATAGAAAATATCTTATAAAAATGCTAGTTCTTATATGCCTATATTGTATGTGTAATGGTGTTATGGTGTATACAAAAAAATTTAAAAAGATCGGAAATATAAAAATATCGTGCTACAAGTTAATGCAACTGTTAAAAGGAATATTTGGTCAAACTAAATGCATGCATACATCAATAACTGTGGCTGTACATCCAACGATAAATGTATAGTTTCGTATTCGACAAAAGTGTATAGGTTGCGGTATCCTAAATATAGCATGGACTTGGCCACGCCCCTTTCCAGGAGTGACCTCAGCCAGAAGTGAAAGGTCACACAAATTAAAACATGCCAGATAAATGTTTCAAAATACATTTTCAGAGTTGTTAATTAATTAATAAATAACATTTATTAAAATGAGAGCATTTACCAAATGTATTTTTTAAACATGAAATTGTGAGATTAACCCCCACTCAAAAACAAGTAAATATTTACTGCGGTTTTGCATGTAAACAAATATGACGGGAAACATGCTGAATTTTAACTTTCAGCACATTGGACTTGGACTTACCTTGAAAATAAGACACATCTTTTTGAATGTGTATGTTTATTTTTATTTTTTATCTTCGGAAAAGCCTGCATTGTGGACTATGGGAAAGCAATTAGTTTCCCCCAACCTAATGTTGCTATACAATTGGTCTCTCATTTATCTCCTTTCCGGAATCCTCCGCGATCCAGTGCTACAGAAAGGTATATGTATTCAATAGCATATTGTCTTTCATAAAATATTCCAACTACATATCAAATCCCACTGGGAGCCTGACTTGCCAAGTGGAAATTGTCGATTCTTACGAATTTTGGGTGGTATAATATAGTAATGGTTCTACCCAGGAAGAGCTGAATGGTCTGCCTTTACTACAAATTAATCGAACATCATACCTGACCTAGTATGTGCTAAAACTACGTAAAACACGATTCGAACATCTACAGTTCACATATTAACCACTATTTTATGAAAAACTGTTTGTTTACCATATGTGTGAATGGTTTTGGGTAAGATGGATGTTTGGTGCACCCTAGAACCTGTCTTAAAGCCCAAGCTGTATTTATGCACTGACCGTTCTAAGGCGCCTAGCCCTTTCTTTAGCTCGCTTGTGTTTGTGTTTGGGATGTCATCTGCTTTGCTTATCATTAGTAATGTATTTGTTTTTTGTTTTAATACGTGTTTTGGTCGAATTCTAGTGCCTGCACCACTACAAAAACATCTCCAAACGTTTAACTTCAAGTGTTACTGCCGTTAAAGATCACCTTAAACAATATTGTGCTAAAACTTATGACAACTTTGGTATTCATTTATTTTGGTCAATTAAAAAATCAGGAGACGTTCTCATTGCTCTTATTCAAAAATCGTTTGCTAGAGAAAAAACTACGTTTTTGGCCTGTAACAATATTAAAGCGTTTTTACTGATGGAAGTTTAGGCAAATACACTATGTGGTCTTATCAAGAAGTTTGTGAAGCACTCATTTTGCTATTAGATACTATTTTCGTCAGGTATGTAACTACCGTTTATAGAGAAATTGTTGGTATCCCTTTGGGTACGAACTGTGCACCTCTCGTCGCAGATTTAATTGTGTATTGCTTTGGAAGAGATTTCATGTTCAGTCATTCACCAGATATTCAGGCAGATGTAATTGAAGCCTTAAATGACACCTATCGGTATCTGGGTGACATATTGAACATTGACAATCGATTCTTTTCTATTATGGTTAATACTATCTGTCCCAAAGAACTTCAACTAACAAAGCTAGTATTTCTGATAGTGAATCCTTCTTTTGTTGATAGCATTTCTCTATTGAAAATGGAGAAATAATAAGTAAACTCTGTGATAAAAGAAATGATTTTAATTTTGATATTGTTAATTATCCTCACTTAGATGTGGGTGTTCCCCAAGCTTCTTATGGGGTCTATTTTTCTCAACTTATTCGTTTGTTTAGAGCTTGTAGTCGAGTTGAGGACTTTAATATTTGTAATCTGTGACACTACTCCATCAGGGATAACCGTTGCCATAAACTTTGAAAATCCTTTGCAAAATTGTATTATCGTAACCATGATATATTTTAAAATATAAAAGTAATTTAAGAACACTTCTGCGGCAATAACTATCACAATCAAAAGAAGTTTTTGCAATTGACAGCATGTTTAGTGATTGACGCATTTATTGTTCGCCACTATGCTTTCCTCTTTGATTGTGCGATTACAGGAAAGATTGTGGACCCTGTGATGACGCTTACCTAAATCATCAATGGACGGTAGCGTCTGACGCTTGTCTTAAATATTGTCTTGTCGTTTGTTCTCTTGTTGTGTGGCTTTCTAGGATTTTGAATGTTTATATTCATATACACATGATGATTTATGTGTTATACGTATACTGCCTATTAATGCTGCATTGTTTGTTAGAGAATATTACCTGGCAGGGATATCTTTATTTTCGCTGTCCCGTTTTAGTGGAATGCCAATAAGGTAAGGCTGAGGATTGGTGCACCATAGAACCTGGTTTAAACTCCCAGCGGCCATTTTTTCCACTTGTCACTGAGCGTTCCAAGGAGGTAGCCCTATTGCCAATCCTTTATGTTTGTGATGTCGTGTCTTAGTTTAAAATTATTTATTTTACATCGATTGTAACAAATGAACTTATCTGAATCACGTTTGATGTCTTCCTGGGCTGGGTAAAACAAGTACTAAGCAAATGCAGAAAACGCGTCTTGCCCAGCGACACAACGCATATGGCAATGTCGTGTCTTCCTTTTAGTCATCTTTTTAAACTGTTGCTTCTTTGCGTGCTTTTGGTCGACAGTGGTCCTTGAATGCTACATTTCCTGTTTGACATGTGTATCTACTTTACTTGTGTTATTTCCTGTTCGACCTTTATACCCACTTTTAGCGTCAGCAACCTCAATGCACTTTTCATATTGTTGAATATGTTGTGTTTATGTTTAATTTATTTTAGTGTTTAAATACACCAGGTATACTGCTTATAAAATAAACAGTTATATCTTTGTTGTTTATAAAACGTATCCAAAAAACAAAAACATGATTGACTCTATCTTGGCGCATTGGTTTGATACATAATGAAAAGTAAAGGGACTGGAAGCGATCTGGAAGGGTAGTTGGTGCCAACATAAATAAAAGAGAAAATCTCACAATATTAGTTAGTTTCATTTGAAATGTGCACATGTAATGAATAAGCCACATATTATGCTCGGTTGCATTATTAAAAATGAAAATGTTTAGGCTGGTAAACACAACGACTCATTTTATTGTTAATCATCAATATTATGTCATATAACGGTTCAAAATGTATTACATTCTTATATAAATGATCGTTCATGTATTATATTTACATTGCCTATTAATACTGCATTGTTTGTTAGAGAATATCACCTGGCAGGGATATCTTTATTTACACTGTCCCATTTTAGTGGGATGACAATAAGGTGAGAGTGAGGTTTGGTGCATCATAGAACCTGATTTAAACCCCCCAGCTGCCCTTTTTGCCACTTGTCAATGACCGTTCATAGGC